>CM060947.1:219150615-219284045 GCA_030765055.1 Mantis religiosa | reverse complement strand
TATTTATACAAGCTGGTTTCCTATATTCCTATCATTTCTTTATAAAATTGTGCTACTCATTAATAATTAATATCACAGATACACTAAGAAAGAAAATACAGATGTCAGGAAACCTAGAAAAGTGGCTCCGAACAGGCTTGGGAGACAAACATTTGAAGATAATTAAAGATGTAGGGCTCCAAGACTGTATGAAACCCAAACGAATTAGGGTTAAGTCCAGTGTTTCGTGCTAACTTTAAGAAAAGGACTGTTTAAGAACTAAGCCGCGAGACAATCCTTGAGCACGTGGCCTTGTCTGGAGGTAAGACGTGATACACGGCATGTTGTGCGTGTTATTGGTCCATGGAGATAAGAAAACTCCTCCAGGTGTCGGTTCCCTGCACCCCTCAAGATGTACGGGATACTCTCGAACATATACGTGACCTGAACGCATGTTTAACAATTCACGGTTTTACATGTGTCTACAATGTGGCGGGAAGGTCATGCATTGTTAACGTGATATTCGAGGCGCCCCCGTACTTGCAGTGCCGCCAACGCGAGAGCTTCAACGATCCACGTGCTGCATCCAGCGCCAGACCTCAACTGCAACATGACATTGAAAATACGTTGTGCTGTTTCTTGGCAATGTTTCCTTAAATGGACAAGAGGGTACAATTTCTTGGAATTATCTTCAATGACATCGCCGGCGATAGCTTTAAGTGCTTCACAAATGCCTGTTGTTATAAACATTTCGAGACCGAAGGTTAAAATGTTATAAAAATATTTAAGTTGCATCCACATGGCTTTCTATACACATTTTTGTAGATAACCTTTCTAATTCATACTCTTCGATCTACTCCATGTTAACCTAGAAATAACTTTTATAGAAATTGTTTTACTTTACGGGCTGCGTTGAGTATTTAAATGTTTTGGTATTAATACCGCATGTCATAGCTTATAAGCTGACTTGATTCGCTTTTATTTTGCTATCTCTTACTGCTAAATAGTGAAACTTTGCAGTCTTATTTTACTTGATTATTCTATAGAGTAAAAACTATTTTCTACTCCATGGTGTCCTCAACCAAAAGGACTTTCGTGTGTCAATTACCTTCGTATTCAAGTGCAACAGCATTACAAATTCTTTTCATTACTTTGTTAATTTATGACATGAATTGAGATTGCGTTTATAGCCTCATGTCAACCAAAAAGACTTACATTTTTCACTGGTGAAAAACGGGGTACACGATACACTTACACAATTTGTACCCCTTTGTAATATTAATATAGCTTTTATTAAATTCAGCAATAAAGCATATCCTGGAAATTGTCACGCCTGTTCTGCAAGTCTGCCGTGTGAATTTGACACGTGTTCAGGGTCAACTACTGTCTGACGTCACGAAGAAGCAAGTAGCCGTGAGAAATAAACAGGCGTCCAAGGAGAGCTGGGGTTAGGAAACGAGCCCAGAGGCTTCTAGTTCCTAAAAGATCTATCGCGCCCGGTATATGTATAAAGGCCGATGCAAGGCCGACATAGTCAGAGTGCGTAGTGAATTGCAGTAGAAGCAGTGTGATACTTCGAGCTGAGAGAGGGACCGCCGAGCTGTGGAATCGACAGCGAAGCAGTTTACGTGTGAATAATGAAGTTGTGTTCAGAATTGATACGTAGTTCCGTGACAGAGGCGGGCCTATGTTAAGACTATACAGACACAGAAGGCGTATGCTAAAGAGACTTAAAGGGACAATATACAGACGTTTCCAAGCGTTAGATTTGTGTGAAAGAAGGGCTGATTGTAGGTCAGCATCGAGCTAATGATTTTAGTGACAAAGTAGTGTTTTTCACAACATAATGCAAAGTCTAAGCATACAGTATTTTAAACAGAATCATCGGAGGAACTCTTGTGTTGTATCTTCGTGTTGCAAAATTGGAGGATTCTTAAATTAAAATACCAAGTAGAAGAGATGCAGACAAATAGCGGCGGGAAAACCAAGCTGCTACTCCTCCCGCAATTGGATCTTTTTGGCATACTTCCATCCCTAGGATGAATGAATGACATGCAGCCCCAGAAGTCAAATGGGCTACACTAAGACAATGAAAGCGGCACAGCCTCACTGAATTGCCTAACATTAACTTGCTTGTTCACCTGACATGAGGTGCTCGTGGTGACCCATCCAAATCACTGGAGGTGGCTCAGAGGTACTTTGCAGCAGTAGTCAGGTGAAGCTCAACTCTTCCGAGGCGCTTCAAGCGGCCATCACTTGGCCGAGACGATAAGTTCCAAATCGAAAGCCTCAGCGTCGTCGACCTGTAATATGAGAGAACAAGAAAAAGCTGGTGGGAAGCACCACACCAGCAACTTAAATATCCCCTTAACCTTTTTAGGTACGCTATTCACATACACATCATTAAAGGCCGGAGGCCTGTGCGTTTTTCCATAGGTATACTACACAGCGACTGTACTGTTATTGCTTGCACATGTAAACAACTGCAGGTTAGTACAGCCTGATCATGACAACCGCCTCACTGCACCAGGAAACAGAACAGTCGCGTTACACTACGCCTTGACCTTCCGTCTGCATATACTGGAAAGGCAATGGCTTCACTATTTCGCAGAGTACTGCGTTACGTTGTTTTCGACGTGTGCACATTTGATGGTCGTGCCGTACATTTGTCGTCATTCATGCTGTGTCGAGCGCACTTCACACATCATAGACACGCAGGGAGAGATAAACTGGATCTTTTTTCTAGCTTTTTATTCAGGGGCCGTACTTCTAATGAAGCTTAACAAACTATTTTATGTGAAATAGAGTACCTCCTCTTACCTTGTACATGTGAGTGGTATGATATTCGAAGGGTGCGTTCTATATAATATTTTAGTAGCCATATATTGTGTGGAACACAAACCCGTATCTCCAGTACCAGGTATTGTAAGCCTCTTGCCACAAATTCTCGCCTCGCTTCTTTACCACTTACAGCGCTACCACATAATTTACGCAGCGGCAAGTTTCTTAACTATAGGTGCTCGTTGCTTCTTCTCATTTGCCCATTTTCGTGGTAAAGCGAGCGCGAAGGCGGCTGTCAGTATTGCTAGAGATTGGATCGGTTAACATTAACATAATTCGAATTTGGTTGGAATCTTTTACCCACACACCCTCCACCCCCTCATCTCTCGGAGTAGCTTCAGCACGGTTCTGCTTTTTATGCACTTGCCTTTTCCCTGGAGGCTTTTATGGAAGGATATGCTATATATTTTTTCCCTCTTCTTGTGTTTGAGGCGCAAAATGACCGGGATATTTTTTAAGAAGTTTCTTCTTCTGCCATGGCAGCCTTCCCCTCTCCCCTTCTTTAGGCTCTTATGTCGTTTCTGCTGTGTTTCTTACGACGTCACGAATGTGTGAGTGAGGACACATTACATATTTTTTCGCTTCCGACAGAGCACAGCAAAACTTTTCGTATGCACCTTATTGGAAAACAGTGAGCTATGAAGAGCTCTAACTAAATACAAGAACCTGACAATAATTTAAGCAATTAGCCCACTTGATATAAATCACCCGGTCAAGTTAACATACTTTTTTTAAGAAAAACTAAGCAAACAGCACTAGAATAGTAGTGACCTAAGCAACAAAGCAAGTGTGTGTGCCCACCTCTTATTTCCGGGTTTTCCCTTATCCTGATAGATGAACTTTGGGTATGGACTCATTTAAGTACCGTTTCACCCATTTCATTCATCGTACTATATGACTTAACGTAGGAGGACTACAATTTTAAAAAGCAAGTGCAGCATCACTTAAATATTAATATTTTTAAAAGCACATAAGCTCATCAATTACTACAAGTAGGTCCTTTGGCATCTTCGACCATCTATCCTTTCTCCCGAAAGCTCTGCTAATACACTGTTGTATGCGAAAATTGCAACACCAAAAAGGAATTATCCGTTTAACTTCAAACTGGGTGAAAGTGTAGAAGAGCGTGCACGCAATAAGTGATTAAAATTGCAGAGAGATGGAGTGCACGTAGTCCGAGCAGGGCCCTCGCTTGTAAGTCCGACAAAGTCAGTGTTGTAAGGAGTGCAGAACTGTCAAACAAGGTGGAAACAATCAATTGAGTGCCACTATGCCTCATCGTCGTCAAAGGGTGCCATATCTGCATCTGACCGAGTTCAAACGGGGCAGGACAATCGGTCTCCCGAAAGCGGATTTGCCATACCTTGACATTTCGGCTCGTACAAGGAAGCAGTGTGGAAGCAGTGGATAGATGGTCATATGTAGCGAAGAGCGGGAACTGGACCACGAAAAATGAACACTGCTGAGCATGAGCATAACGGACCGTACAGCTTCATCCACAGTGTTGATTCGACGCTGGAGCACTGCAACCAGTGTGAGCTTGTCTGCATTATCGGTTGTTTTCTTTTTTTCCGTCTACTGCAGGTTGCATTGGCTGCACGCATGCCATTACTTTGGCCTCCATTGTCCAGAATCCACAAGCTCCTCCGATAACAATGGGCACGTGAACACCGTCACTGGGGTGCTGAGTGGCAAAATGTAGTATTTTCGGATGACTCCCGCTTCAGCAGTGATGGCCGCATACGTGTCCGACGGTACCGTGGTGACCTCAACCTGGAGGGCTGCACTGTTGAGCGGCATAGCGGAGATACACCAAGTGTGGTTGTTTGCAGCGCCATTGGTTACAACAGCCGATCTCGCCTCTTACGAAATGAAGGCACTCTGAATAGCAACGGTGGTTGTAAAGCCTGAGATACTGCCCCTGCTTCAGCCATCTCCTCAGGTCATGTTTCAACAGGACAATCCCCAGCCACATATTGTCTATACTCAGAATGTATAAGCCATCTTCGAAGAGCATCGGGTACCATTGCTTCCCTGGCCTGCACGTTCGCCTGACATGTCGCCCATCGAACATATCTAGGATATGGTTACTTGGCACCAGATGTGTCATGGTCCTCCAAAATCCAATGTCACGGACTTGTGGGCTCAAATACAAACTTCGTGAAGATAAATCCCTCAGGAACGTATTCAAAACCTTTTCTGATGCAATGCCATGGCGTATAGCAGCTCCAATTGCAGTGCATGGAGGCCACAGGAAACACGAAACATTAGGGCTCAAAGGTCATGTACGTACAGATTTGAAAAATTAATCTTCTACTACTTGTCATGTAGCTAACCTGTGGTATTAAATTCATTGAATTCGTGCGTTTTCTTCTTGGTGTTGCAATTTTCACAAACAGTAGTGTTTTTCCTTAAAGTATAGCCAGTATAAATGATGCACATCAACCTGAACGTCTACAAGCTGGAATTTATCTACTTTTAATACCTTGCTTACCTCATTGTCTCTATTATTAGCAGTAATATATCTTTATTCCTAATATCTCTGTGATAGAAATTTTGTCAATGGTATCTGGACAAAATTCAAAACGATGTACTGCTTGCATCCTATGTCATGTTCGCAGCTTAGGCAATTTTCATACGTGAACAGTTATTTAAATGTTGAATTCACATGTTTGGCCCAGGCATACATTTCACAGCCTACAACAACTGAGATTTAGTATTAATGTGTGAGCGAGTATAATGGATTACTTCTTAATAGGGCCATACATTTTGCCTAAACGAGTCAATGTTTAAAATTACCTATTATTTCTGCAACATGTTTTGTCTGATCTAGCAGATAATGAAAACTCAGATATCAAACAGGACGTGCGGTTTCAACATGATGGAGCAGCAGTTCAATTAGGTGCTGAAGTACGTCGTCCACGGCTACATTCAGCAATTCCTTCCCTCCTTCCCTCCTTCCCTCCTTCCCTCCTTCCATCCTTCCATCATTCCTTCCTACCTTCCTTCCTACCTTCCTATCTTCCTTTATTTATTATGAACATTACAGGTTTCCCCAATTATAGTGTTCACTATAAAGCTACAATAAAAGCGAAATATATCAGTAACAACACAAAATTAATTACATAACAACTGATAAAGCAAAAACAATGACAAACAAATTGGTAGCATTGGTTCATATGTGCAGTAAGTCAGTCATTCTACTTCTGGTAATAAATAATCACAGGATAAGACAAAGTTTATGATTTTCACACTAAATATATCAGTGCTTAATGGATGTAATTTATTATATAGTGATTGCATTCTATGCATAGGTGCAACATTTGGAATGCAAAAGCGTATTAATTGGCTTAGGTTAGGGTTATCAATCACATTATGAAGTAATTTCTATAAGATGAGCAATAACTGACAATTTCCCCCATGTGATAGACTTCTAAAGTCGAATAAATGAAGCAATGATATGAACTTAGGAGAATATGGAAAGTTTTGAAAAATACATAGCATAGAAATTTGTATAAAATAACTTCGATAAGTTTAATAAATTTGTCGGTATAAGGACTCCATACTAGTGAAGCATATTCGAGTCTGGATCTTAAAAATAAATTATATAATGTAACAAAAAGTCTAACCTTGAATTTGGATGAGTTACGAATAAGTTAGTTACTAACACTCCCCACATGGCAACCTTGGCCTTCGGGGTAACCTCACCCCACCAAGTGATGACCGGACCCATTTCTCAGGTGGAGGCACCCAGAGGGCGGTGTCCATTACCTCCGATGATAGGGTGATAGTGAAGATGGCGGTGAGGTGAGAGGACCTACAGTTTTTACCGTGGACTCCGAACCACGTTGGGCATAGGGGATACTTCACGTGTGCTAGACAGAGGTGAAGGCGTGGATAGGGCCGACTTAAAATCGCCAACCCCAGAGCCGGGAATCGAACTCGGGACCCTTAGAACGGGAGCCGCGAACGAAACCACCGCGCTACCCCGGCGCCCTGAGTTACGAATAATGAATCCCAAATTTCTATATGCTACGCTAAGCAGTGTGTTAATGTGTTTCTTAAATGATAGAATCCTTATTAAAATAATTCCTAAATCAGTTGTCGTTACCTAACACATTACTGCATTCTTTAAGTCTGGATACGATTTTCGTAACCAAAGATTCTGAACCTTTTTTGTGGTGTCCCTGTTCATTGGCTAATACCAATGCTGGGGTGGTTTCTTGTAAAAGTAGTACAAATTCTTCTCCAACTTTCTGTTTCATTCCGTTTTCTTCTCATCTTCTAAGCCTCTTCCAGGTTTCGTATAATGGTGGCAGACAGCTGACCCGGATATCTGCATAAAAGAAAGAGTACTCCCAATGGACACAAGGGATGTTTGGTCAAGAAGACGTTAAACGCCTTATCTAGTCATGTCTGGTATATCACTGGTCTGCGAGCCTGGAACTCAGCACATCTTTGTGGTCACATCCTTTCGCTGGTCCGTTCCTCCTGGGGTTGATAGATTTATGCAAATCGCAGTGTACAGATATTCCATATATACTATATTTGTAAAAAAGCTGGTTACTGCTTTATGTTCATATATTTTTCCTATAAATTAAACTAATCGAAGCGATTTATGCTACGTCCGAGTAAATGTGTAAGGTTATTGGTTGTCAATCATATCCTGTGTTATCTACCGCTCACCAACAAGCTAGCAGAATGAGGTCGACTATTGTCAAGCCTTATTACGAAATATTTCAGTGGCAGGCCATCCTCTTTATAGTCTGGTTTCGAAACCCAAACTCGTTTCCAGTCCTCAATATAGCAGAGGTCATAAAGGTGGCAGGGGATATATAGAGTGGGTACTAAATGCCGCGGGCGAACATCAGGGTGTGATAGAGGAGAATGCAATGATTAAATTGAAAATAGCAACTGCACTCGTAGCACAAGAGACAACGGCCAATAGGGTACTTCTGGTATATCTGTGTACGACGCACATGTGTCTATCAAAGCAATTCGTCCAGAAGTTCAAGGGTAAAACAGACGTACATACCAGTGTATGGAATGCTGCCCTTATAGTGCAGTGGTTTATTGGTAAGGAAACTACAAACCGCCTGTCTAACCCAACCTCTTACCTGGTTCTACATTCTATGCAGCACATTTTATATTTCAAATAATAAGTACAGTGAATAATTATAATAACTTTTTTTTTTTTGCAATTTACGTACTCCAACGTTAAGTCATATCGGACGATGAATGGAATGGGTGAAATGATGCTCAAATGAGCCCAGGGTCCATAGAGCTTAGAGTTACCCGACATTCGTCTTTCAGGATAAGGGAAAACCCCGGCAAAACCTCATCCAGGTAACTCACCCTGACCGAGATTCGAACTCGGGACCTCTTGAACATGAGGTAGACACGCTACCATTTACGCTACCGAAGCGGGCGGCAATGGAGGTGATTATAACTTTGTAGACTTGTGATTTCATGTATCCCAGGCAAAAAAGTCAAGAGGTATCACGGGTACCCGGTGTCTATATGCGGTGTGAATCCCTGCCAATCCATCGTGTGGTATCCAGCTACTCCTGAACAATCAGTGTGAAATGAGAAGGGACTCCATCCTGTTGAAAAACCACATTTTCCAAAATGCTATCCTACTGTAATTGTTGTTGAAGGAACAGTTTAGCATATCAAGGTACTAAATGCCTGTCACTGTTTATTCTCCAAAGAGGAATGATCCATACACCTTCGATTTTGTCAGCCCCAACCACACATTTGGGGTCTTTCGTTCCCATTACATGATCGCATTTGGCTGTTCATCCGCCCACACTCTTAAGTTGTGTCTCTTGACCAAGCCACGTGTGTGGAAGGTGGCCTCATCGCTAAACAACACATTTTGCAACAAATTGGCTTCCTCAGCTGCCCTCAACAGGTCGTAACACAATGCTTCGCGTCTTCCCATTTAGTGTATGTCGAATTTGGAGCTGGTATGACCCTTTGTTTAAAGTGAAATGCAGAATCTTCCACACTGTCGATTGTGGTACACTGAACTCCCGGCTTAACCTCCTCGTTCATGCTTTCGGACTTCTGATCACCTGCTGCACAGTTTCATTGGTCACCTGGGGTCTATCCGAACGTTTCACGTCATACACACTGCATGTTCTTTGAAATTTCTCAATCAGTAGTCTGATATTAGCCCTTGTATGACCGGGTTTGTGGAATTTTCATTTTATATCCGCTTGAACGTCCTGATATGTAAATCCCCTCAAACGCGGAGAAGCAACAGCAATTCATTCTTTATTTGACAGCATCTTTCAGATCTCCGTAAAAGAAACTCAAAATCAACCGTTTTCTAAAAAAGGGACAGAGACTTCATGTTCACCCTGTAGATGTTGGAATGCTCTGATTATGAATCTTCCGGAGACAGCTTAGGAAAGAGTTCAAATCCTTAATGCCCATTAACTTCTCTTACCAACGCACCGGAACTGATTGTCCCAACCTTAAGTACGTTAACCGGCCTTAATGGGGGTTTATTTCTGCTGGATTGGGACGGGTGTGTGGCACGTAATTCAATTGTTATGTGCTGCTGTGGGCTGCTTACCTTTCTAATTAGTTTCCTCTTATTTGTTCAGGTTTTCTCCTTTCTTAATCTCTGCTGTAGCCCTTGTGATTTCCTTCTTCAGGTTGTTAAAGTGAAAAAGGATCACCCTGAAAGAAAGGGATGTCCATTAAAATTACGAAACCAGTAAGTTTAATTCTTTGAACATAAATTGTAATATATGAACAGCCAAACATCATACATTGTGGTATACAATTTCCCTCTTTTTAAATTAATAAAACTAGAACTGGGATATCAAAACTATACTTTCTCATAAATAACAACGTATACAATAACTGGTTAAACTGGATTATTGATACTCCTGGTATCTTTATCGTAATGTCTTAATAGTTACAGCTATAATAATTAATTGGTAATTTTAGAACACACGTGCAACTTTGGGAGAATATTGTGACTTTTCAAATAGTTCTTTATTTGTGTAGAAATACACTCACAGTAGCAGTATTACATCACATACACAATCTACCAAGGTCGATAACCACAACAACAGCGTTCTGATTACACCTGTTTACAACTTTACAAATGTTTACTCTTGTTACGACTGTTTTCGGCTGACTCTTGGCGAGTAGTCGCTCCCCTGAATACCTCATTGATAATTCGAGACTGTTCTGTAAAAATCACTAGATATTTCTGGTATAAACAAGACATCGAGTGTTCTGTCACTAGACGAAACCCAAACCTTGCAGAAGCGTAACTTAATCTACGAAGGCCAGCCTTTTATCTCCGGCTATCTTTATTTGCAGGCTCTTTGTGTATACAAGCCACGCTTATCTCTCTGCACTGAACTTTGTTTGCGCGTCGCCGCGACAATATAATACACAGTTGGGAGATTACATTATAACATTTACATCTCAGAGAAAATGTTGGAAGTATCCTCCACCAGGTGGAGGACACTTCTCACATTTTCTCTGAGATGTAAATAGAGTAACTTAATCTCCCATTGTGTATTATCTTCTCTCAAAGTTGCACGTGTGTACTATTATTGACCTATTGAAGTGGTTCAGATTTATATGGGACACACCATATTTAATGACACATTTAGAGGACTACACATCTAAGGACAGAATTGTGAAGAACAGAAAGAAGTATGTTTAGAGTTCTCAGTGGAAAACACACAACCATATCCCTCCCTCCCAACCACTTCTATTCAAAAAGGCGAATTAGTAAGTGTCATATTCCACCTAAACATTTGATACCATGATCTCGCCGAAAATAAAACTTTGGAAACCACGTGAGTTAAAAAAGGAAAAAAGCATGTTTAGAGAAACGTCTCCATGTGCTCGCACGCACGTGTGCGCCTACTTCCGCGTCTGTACGTAAACAGTATGGCTTAATAGCTAAATAGTCGCAAAATATCAACCTTAGTACTTTAGTTAAGTTTGTTTCAAGGAAGATGATCTTAAAATCAGAGTTCTCCAACCCAGGTTTCTAAAAGTTGCTTGATCTCCAAAATTGTTATAAGAATTTTGATTACTTTCCAATTCTTATTATACTGAGATATAAAATATGTATCTCTATTATAATGGGAATGGTGTCTAAAATTCACTTAATTCTAAATGACTTTTGCATAACTGGTAACCCATAAGAGGAAGCCAAGACATCCCTTCACAGATGTCAATGTCAAAGCATACAATTTCTGCCAAACACAGTTTTTTTGTATAAATTAAACCTTTACGGAATATTCTTTGACACTTATTTGAATTCTCCAATACATACATGTTCGTGGAAATTAAATGTTCTTTCACACTGGCCGTGTGTAGGCTAAAGTATGGAAAGATAGAGTCAGACTGAAAAATCCAATACCATAGCTGGGATTTGAACCACGGATCTTCTGGTTGCCCTCCAGTCGTTCTAACCCTTGAGCTACTATGACCAGCGTGCCGACATGGCATTAAATTCTCCAGCTGACTCGTGTTTTTCTTTCGGTAAACCACTTAGGAGATCTCATAAAAACACATGAGACAGCTACCTTAATGGCGACTTACAACACGTAAGTACTTTTAAGGCCCGGGCTTTATAGATAACCATTATTAGGTAAATTAATGGAAATTAATTGTTCTTTCACACTAGCCGTAGGTAGGCTCAAGTATGGAAAGTTAATCACACTGAAACATTCAATGCCATAGCCGGATTTGAACCACACATCTTCTCGTTGCCTTCCAGCCGCTCTAACCCTTGAGCTACTATGGCCAATCTGCCGACATGACATTAAATTCTCCAACTGACTCGTATTTTTCCCGGTAAACCACTAGGAGATCTCATAAACACATGAGACACTTACCCTAATGGCGACTTACTATGCTGTAAGTACTTTAAGCCCCGGGCTTTATAGTTGGGACCACTATTAGGTACAATTAATGGAAATTAATTGTTCTTTCACACTAGCCGTGTGTAGGCTAACGTATATTAATGTCATGTTGGCACTTTGGCCATAGTAGCTCAAGGGTTAGAGCGGCTGGACAGAGACTAGAAGATTCGTAGTTCAAATTCCAGCTATGGCATTGAATTTTTCAGTCTGACTCTACGTTTCCACAATTTTGCCAACACACGGTCAGTGTGGAAACGTAGAGCCAGACTGAAAAATTCAATGCCATAGCCGGGATTTGAACCACGGATCTTCTGGTTTCCGTCCAGCCGCACTACCATTGTGCTACTATGGCCAACGTGCCGATATGACATTAAATTCTCCAACTGACTCGTATTTTCCCGGTAAACCACTTAGGAGTTCTCATAAACACATGAGACAAGTACATTAATGGCGACTTACAACATGTAAGTACTTTAAGGCCCGGGCACGTTGGCCATAGTAGCACAATGGTAGTGCGGCTGGACGGAAACCAGAAGATCCGTGGTTCAAATCCCGGCTATGGCATTGAATTTTTCAGTCTGACTCTACGTTTCCACAATTTAGCCTACACACGGCCAGTGTGAAAGAATAATTAATTTCCATTAATTAACCTAATAGTGGTTAACTATAAAGCCCGGGCCTTAAAGTACTTACATGTTGTAAGTCGCCATTAAGGTAGTTGTCTCATGTGTTTATGAGAACTCCTAAGTGGTTTACCGGGAAAATACGAGTCAGTTGGAGAATTTAATGTCATATCGGCTCGTTGGCCATAGTAGCACAATGGTAGTGCGGCTGGACGGAAACCAGAAGATCCGTGGTTCAAATCCCGGCTATGGCATTGAATTTTTCAGTCTGACTCTACGTTTCCACAATTTAGCCTACACACGGCCAGTGTGAAAGAATAATTAATTTCCATTAATTGAACTAATAGTGGTTAACTATAAAGCCCGGGCCTTAAAGTACTTACAGGTTGTAAGTCGCAATTAAGGTAGTCGTCTCACGTGTTTATGAGAACTCCTAAGCGGTTTACCGGGAAAAGTACGAGTCAGTTGGAGAATTTAATGTCAATACGGCACGTTTGCCGTGGTAGCTCAAGGGTTAGAGCGGCTGGATGGAGACCAGAAGATCCGTGGTTCAAATCCCGGCTATGGCATTGAATTCTTCAGTCTGATTCTACGTTTCGACAATTTAGCCTACACACGGCCAAGTGTGAAAGAACCATTAATTTCCACCAGGTTTATCCAGTTTTTTTTTTCTCCGGTTACAAATATTCACGCTTTGTTATATCGCCTTGTTGAAACATCCTCTGATTCTTCTGTAACGATTTACAGGAATCTCAGAAAAATGTTGATTTTGTGGGAATAATTTGTACATTGGATATTAAGTTAAATGATAATGAGAGAGAGTTCTTTATGAATATCCTACCTTCGAATTTTTTTCAAGTAGCAAACGCCGAAAATTTAGTTCCGGCCACATGTATTATCACTTTTAGTCACATATCACTCCTTTATTTTCAAAATACTGTTGCTTCTAGTCCTGATATAATATGCGACATGCTAAGGTGACCTAATGCTATATGTTTACATTGTGCAACAATGTATCCAACGCATTTATTATGTCATAAAACTCCAGTACTAAGTGTACAGTAGTGTGGCGTCGGATAATATGCTATAAACTTCAAGCATCACTTAACGTGTTTATGTTTAGCACTAACATAAAACCAGTAAATCCTGGATATACCTCAAGCTTAACTCTGCATACAAAAATTGTTTATTATTATCAAACGTAATTTGAATTTAGGTAACGACCATACTTTCACTGTAACATTGATCGTGCCTAGTATTAACAAATATATAAACAACGAAGACCTATAATTCAGTTAACTTGTATTTGTGTAATTATATTAATAGTATGAAATGATAGTATCAAAAGCAGATCTGGGGAAAAAATCTCTCAAACAAGATGTGCCTTTCACGTATGAAAGAATTGATGCAAGGATTTCTGCTCATGAAACATAGTACGCATTTATAGCATTCGTCATTATTTATGCACATATCATAAATTAATTTAATTGGCAACATCACTATTCAAAAGGAAACAGTAATAAATTGGCCAAAACGTACTCAAAAATGTTTAGGAGTTGTTTCTCCGTCGTAGCTGATGGAAATATGAAGTTAATGTTAAATTCTTTGTTACAAAATAATACAAGTAGAACCCAGAAGTTGTTGACCTAAACATTCTCTAAAACTTAGCTATAAAATGCCCTTAAAATATTTAAAATGCACATAACCTGTAAAAAATTGACATAACAAAAATTAAAAGTTTATTTCATAACAATAAATTAATAACTGTCACAGACAATGATGAATATATGGTTCGAATAACCAATATTTATCAGGTCATTTAATTACATAAAATATGAAAAAGTAAGTTACTGTACCCATTAGCCAAAACTTAGCGTTGCAGTACACCACCATGGTCATCTTCAAGTTATCAAAAGTAAAGGAACGGCGGTTGTCAGTTAAAACCGTTTTATACTTTGAGAAACTTCTCTCCACTTCCACAGATGTTATAGATGCATATTTGCTGTTAAATCCTGTTAAAATATATCAGTTCTGAAGTTCTCTCCTGACAATATATCGCAATTTGACAAACTGGCATTCTTTATTCTTGTTCAAAACAGATTTTAGTATCTGTCTAATTTTGTTCCCAGTCTCACCTTTTACATTATGTATCCTCTCTTCCGCAATCCTCACTATCTCAATCGACTTATCCAATGGCATGCCACTTTCTTCAAGGCGGGTTATGGTATCCGTCAAAAATGCAAATTTTTATTTAATGAAAGCTAATTTACGTTGGTTTTGAGTATCAGAAAACAGATCCTGTGTGCTCTCAATTGCCTTAGAATCTACCATGTCAAAACTATTCACCACTTCTCTCACTATTTGAAAATTGTCACAGTGGTATACACATGCATTTAACCATGTACCCCAACGTGTTGAAGTTGGTGCCGGGGGTAAAGTATATTAGGGGCTTTTTCTTTGAAATACATAGTTTGGGTTGGCACTTTCAGAAATATTTTCTTTACTGTGGAAATTAGCGTTGAGCTGACCTGTTCCGTAATTTGATGATAAGCGTGGGCCAAATACGTAACATGCACAATCTTATTGTAAAATAATTGGATCGATTTTGCCACCTTTAACATGTAAGGCGCCGCGTCTGTTAAGAAGAGGGGTACGTTGTCAAGCTGTATTTCACTAGGCAACAACAAACACATGGTTCATCCAAGATTTTGCGTATATTACAGTGGTTAACAGCTTCCATAACCTCTGAGGTCAGAAGAAACATTTGTCCGGCACTAGTAGTTTCTAGCGTACCTATCACTACATTGGCTACGTAACGCCCCTCTCAATCGCTTGTCTCATCAATTGATACATACATTTTTCCCCATTCACATATTCACGTATACGGTTTGTGTCATAACATTTTGTACGTAACTTTTACGCAAAGTTAATTCATCTGGAATTGAATGACCAGTGTGACGTTGAAGAAAATCTCGTAATTTGGAATTACTTAGTTTTCCTATCGGAATACTTGCACTAATAAACATTTTGCATAATTCTTTATAGAAGTAAGATGACTTGTTACTTGTCGTCGAAGCCGTTTCTTTTAACAGTAACTGAGACGCTTGTCTTATTTTCACATTTTAAAGAGTTCGCAAATGTCTTTGGCGGTCAACTGTTTTTGTTTCGGCATTTCAATACAACACAACAAATTTACACACCTCACAAACTACTCTCCTTACTGCGACACTTATGGCTCCAGAAGTCCTGACTGATGCAATCTACACTTATTGCATGATGTAATCGGCGATTCCTGGAATTGATGCGTCATAAATTCACCAGCACTGTTAGACGCCGACCCGTGTTAATTACATGTTTATCACGCTTACAAAATTACTTTTTCATAGAAAATGATGATATAAATGAACGTTCAATCGCATATTATTTTCAAACCCCCCAAAAAGCCCATAGGTCAGGGTCAGGTCCGCCACGGGAATCGAACTCGGTCCTCCCGAATGTGGACTACAGATAACATGCCCTATAAATTCGTGAAAAAGAAAGAAAATGACCGGAAAATGCACCTAAATGTTGAAAAATGGCCTTGTTATAAAAATGCAGAAAAACTGTATTTTGATGACCTATAAAAACCATATATATCTAACGTATTTGTTCAAGAATGCACTTAATTTCCAATAAGCATCATCTGTGACTACTCAGAATAAAGATGACTTTTCTTCAAAATCCGGGCCCTAAATACAAGTAACTGATTTGTCTTAATAAATAATGATGAGTTTTCGTATTTTAAGTGTAAATATAAATAACTAATTTACATATATGTAACAAGTAGCTGAATACGAGTATAAAATGCTCGAACCTTTCCTGCTCTTGCTATAATGCAGTATTTGCTGAACTACAGCCTATGGGCCGAAACAGGCCTATAAGCTGCCTTTGTTTAGCCCATCTAAAACTCCAAAGTACATATCACAGGAAAAGCCGCGTTTTAATAGATGAGCCTACTTAAGCACTGGAGGGATTAAATAAAAGTAAACAGTTCAGGTCTTTAATTTATATAAAGTGTAATGACTGGTGAAGGACAATTAAAGAGGCTGTGTTTGGTTTATACAAATGTCTGCCAAATTATATACGAAGGCTGATCAAGACAGATTGATTTTTTCCTGTAGCTTTCATGACATTTTCGCATATGTAACATAAATATTTGAAAAGAGCGCGTTTTTATCTATAATGTCGGAAGGCGGCAGCAGTCTCGTAATGCTCTATTTTCACACCCTACGTGCATTTCGCATACCAGAGGTGACGCGAGAGGAGCAGTACAGCGCAATCAAATTATATTTTCCTGAAGCCTACAGTGAAGATGCACTACCTTGTGCAACAGTGTCAAGGTGGTTCAAGGACTTCAAAGAAGGCCGACTTGTCAGTGTTAAGCAAGGTGGGTCTGGTGTTTCGGCTTCTGCTCTGACCGAAGTCAAGATCAACACAGCTGTGTTGCTGTGATTGTCGGAGACGATCGGCTTATAACATTACGTAACCTCAGTGAAGTGTTGAGAATTTCATATGACAGTGTGTTTACAATTACCCACGACCATCTCCATATGACTCGAGGTTGTGCTAGTTGGGTGCCACGTCTATTGACTCCCGAACTAAAGATCGTGCGAATGGAGACAAATCGTGAGGTGCTGCGTCTCTTTGCTGATGGAGAGGATGCATTTTTAAATGGATTAACGCCGGTGATGAGTCATGGCTGCATCATTATGATCGTGAAGGAAAACAAGCCAGCACAGTTTGGAAATCGCCTGGTTCTCCAACACCAAAAAAGGCGAAAGTGGTGCCATGTGCAGGGAAAGTAATGGTGTTCTCATTTCTTTTTCTGTAATGGAATAATTTACCAGCATGCAGTTCCCCCTCACACAACTATTACAGCAGCATACTACGCGTCAGTGTTAGCTATACTGAGAAAGGACATTACAAAGAAACGACCAGAGCTTTCTCGGACTGCGTGGCGACTTCATCATGACAATCCACGGCCTCACGTCGCAAATCAAGCCTTGCAGTTTCTGGCTCGATTCAACATTACCTGTGTACCACAAGTAATTATAGCCCCGATCTTGCACCCTGTGATTTTTTTATTCACATCACTAAAGACAAAGCTTAGGGGTATTCGATTTGAGAACTCTGAAGCTGTGCTCAAGAAAAGTGAGGCGATTCTCAAGGACTTGACAAAGAATGGTCTCCAGCACGTGTTCAAAGGACTGGTAGAGGCGCTATAAAAAAGTGCGTTGAAGTAGGAGGGGACTACTTTGAAAAAGATCATGTAAACATTGTATTGCAGTAATAAACATCTGTGAAAAAATCAGGCTCAGTCTTTGTTGACCAGCCCTCATATTTTCTGGTGTGTAACACTTTGAACGAGGATTATCTAATATCAGTGTACCAATGAATATATGTGCAAAGAAGCTTTATAAAATAAATATGACAAATTAAAATACAAGTCTGTTATGAGTGATGGACATCTAGAGTTGGTTTTAATGAACAACGCAATTACGGTCATTACAGCACAAAAAGTCGATTCTACTCCTCTCATAACTGCTATCAATTCAAAAATGCTTCAGGTAACAGCTGGTGTGTTTATACATAATGAAAGACTGATTACCTGTTAAGTAATTAATTACATTATTTATTAGTGAAGGCTGGAGGCGTGTGCGTTTTTGCAAGGTATATTGTACAGAGACATCACTGTTATCCCTCAAGCATATAAATAGTTGCAGGTAAGTACAGCCTGGCCATGACAGGTACAGCGAGAAGAAACAAAACAGTCACGTTATACTACACCTTCACTTTGCGACATCTGACATCACTTTCACATCACTTTCTGACATCATTCTGCGTAACTTGTATCGTCTGGGAGCACATATCTCTCCGGCCTTTAGTTATTCAGTATGTAACTCTAGTTTCGTTCAATAAAATTCCCTGTGAGTTTATAGTTCCTAACATGTGTGTCTTGGACAGTCATTCATCCTCTAACGGCTTATAAAATGTTCGGCAACCTCTATTATTACGAGTTGATAAATATGGTAAACGTTAAAATATCGTATTATAATCTTTATCCAACGAAGGAGTAAATTATTGTTGTGGATATGAACAAAAGCATAATCTACGGAATGTGAGAAAAAGTTCGAATATTTCTTCCCATGACCCCGAAGGTCAAAACCCGGTGGGACAAAATACTGAACTTGACCAGATATAGGAGGAGGTGAGAGACCAGTAAGAGTAAATATGAGAAAACGAGCCTCCAATCAAAATTGCTATGCATCACGTGATACGGGCGGAATAGTCATGACATAGGAAAGGGCCATGGATAGATAGTCCGCGGTCGGAAACGACGCTAAGAGTCCAGGAAAGGTGCGATACTCCATCTTGAGTCGTTTCCGGGGAAGGTGGCGTAAAGTGACGAGCAATTAATGTGGGAAAGTGAAACATATGCACTGGAATAAAAGAGTGAAACCAACGTTGTAACGAGCAAGTGGGTTGGGAAACAAGCTGTGATCTAAATGTCATAAATAAACTGGTGGGAGAAGTCAAGGAAGCCAAGTGTATTTTCATTTAAACGCTGGACCTTGAGACAAAGTACACTTATGCTCACTCGTACTGACCGGAGCATAAACGGTCTTTCCCTAATTGCATCCTACATCAATAGGATCCTTTTTGCTGAACTAGGATTATATCCACCGATTCCCGCCTCAAGCTGTTAAATTTGTGATCGATTACATCCAACTGTTTAATAAGTCAGAATGAAATATTTATAAGATCTGGGAGAGCACCTTCAAGTTCACTGAACTGCTTTTCTGCTATAGTGTCTTATGACTGAATATAGAATTTGGTCCATCTGCTGATTAGGTGTAATACTGTAGGTGTAATACTCCTTGTATAAGAGTAACCAACCATCCCATCCACACAAAAGTAGATCCACAAAGTTCTTATAGGTTAAGCAAAGCTTAAATGTAGCTATTTTCAACAGTCTCTAAACATATAGATCCCGCCTCGGTAGAGTGGATGGTGGCATGTATACCTCACTTCCAAAAGGTCCCGAGTTCGTATCTCGGTCAGGGTGAGTTACCTGGATACGGTTTTCTCCGGGGTTCTCCCTTATCCTTCAAGCCGAATGCCGGGTAACTGTAAGCTATATGAACCCTGGACTCATCTGAGCATCATTTCACCCAATTTATTCACCGTCCGATATGACTTAACGTTGGAGGACGTAAATTACAACAAAATAAACAAACATATGGATTGCTTATAACAGAAAATTCATTCATAGAAGAAGCTGCTCAAAGCAAATGTGAGAAAAACAAAATCTTATACACTATTTTTAAACAAAAGATTTGAGCACTTAGAAGCTGTCATAGAGTACTACCAGTTTCGAGGATGAATCTTCTCATAAATTATGGCTAAAGTTTACCTCTACTCTAAAGTGTGTCTCTTATGCTCCCCCCTTGATTGTTGCTGATTCACAGTTAAAAACTTAAATGTAGTAAAAATTTTAAATACATATATGAACTGTAATTCTTATGCCTGCAGTGATAATGTATGTAGAAATTAAAGGGGAAAGACTGTATGAAAGGTAAAAAATGGCAAATTTAAAAGATCAAAAGCTTAAGGCAGAGCCCGCCTCTGTAGCCTAGATGGTAGCATTTCTGCCTCACGTTCAAGAGGTCCCGAGTTAGAATCTCAGTCATGGTGAGCTACTTGAATAAGGTTTTGTCCGGGGTTTTCCCTTATCTTGAAAGAGGAATGTCGGGTAACTCTAAGCTGCATGAACCCTGGTCGCATTCAGCATCATTTCACCCATTTCATTCATCGTCTGATTTGACCAAATGTTGTAGGAAGTAAATTAAAGATACTGATTTGGTTAATTTCATCCACAAAGTTTTCTATCGTCGTTTCATCAGTACATCTCATTTCTTTCTTCGCCATCATATTAGGAATAGAACTGAACAGCCGTGAGGGATGTGCTATATGATTAAAAGGTTGCTTGCCCCTCCACAGGTTACTGGCGCAGGGCTTTGGCCTGCAAATCCTTGGGATGTAAGTTCCACAGAAAGGAAGTTCATCCCTTGACGAAGAAAAAATATCTCCTTAGGCCCTTCTTCTACGCTGGCTCTAAACAAATTAAAAGTTCATATAAATATGAGTAGCTGACATGCTTAATTTATAGGAGTACTCACTCAGACTGGTAGATGTTCACCTTTTCTTCCAAAAAAGTCTTTCGATTCTATTCTGAATCAACTTCAGTGTGATCTGCTACAGCTACTGAATGTGGACTTTCTTCTTCCTCGCCTCTTATAACTCCGCCCATTGGAGGTCTCCGGATTTCTAATGCGAACTTTTGGAACTGGAACACTGGTACAATTCTCGACTGAAGAGATGATCTTACTGGGCACAGATGATTGGTTGTCACCTTTGATATTAGCAAGTTGGAGTTGCATCGTCTCTGGACGTGAAGTAGTTAAACTGAGGGAAATGTACTTTCTCTTCTATCTCCGTGACTGGGAAATCACCCTGGTTACCAGCTGTCTGTTGAAGAAGATGTACTTCCTCTTCCATCTGCTTCATTGAAGCCCTAGATTGTTTGAAATCTGAGTTATATTTATCTTGATCTATGGTATATGTTTTCATACTAGTTGACTGAGCTTCATCATTCTTGACGTTATTGACTTGTTTAATAAATTGTAGAACACTATTAAATGCTGGTATATCAAACTTCAAAATGTTTCCTTTTTCACTATTTAATATATTTAATATATATATATATATATATATATATATATATATATATATATATTTAATATATATATATCAAATATCCAGTTCACTAACAGATTGTACAGGTTTTAATAGTTTTATATTTTGACCTATTTCATGGATACATTTCCAGAAGTGGTATGTAACTGCTGATTTATCTATTTTTTTAAGTTTTATATTTCTTTAGTGCTCCATTTGATGAGTTTTTAAGCTTCTCTTAATTCTTCTCGTCACATATATACTAAACGGTGGAAAAGAAAGCATTTTGAATTTTGATATACAAGCATTTAATAGTGTTCTGCAATTTATTAAACAGGGATGCAAGGGATAGTGATGTGCATTCCATAACCTCTCCTATCCAAATCCCAGCCTCAACCTGCCCGTGGTGCAACCTGCTTTTACCAGTGAGTCTCTGGGGACCGAGCATTAGCGGTATAACTACAGCAGAAATAAAAAATATGCTATTTCATCTCTTACGCTGGCCTGTCACGGCGTACAAATGTTCCACAATTAGTGCTTGTGAGAAAAGCCGATGGACTTTAAAACTCCTCCCGGCCAGGCCCGATGGACCCATTAACCAAAGACAGGTGTGGCCCTCCAGACATACTGGGGGTTATAGTGAGTGGATGATGGAACCATCATTACAAGCATAAAACATATTGGTGTCCACTTAAAAACGGTTACATGTATGCTACAAAAGAAGAGGAAGTGACTGAAGAACATCTTCTAACCTGTAGTAAAGTCCTACCTGCCGGACCCACTGCACAGAAATATTAGAGAGCAAGAGAGCTAATGGCTTCATTTTTAAAGCACAACAACAACCACAATTTATTAAACAATTCAATAACGTCGACAATGATGAAGCTCAGTCAACTAGTATGAAAACACATCAAGTTACATACGAGGCATGTTTTTTAAGTCCGTACCGTTTGCGATTCCGCCGCCGCAGCGCTACGGTCGGCGTTCCGCGCATGTGCGCTGGTTACCTACACCTACTGTCTACGTACTGACACAATTATAGTCTGATTCTTCATTGTACACGTTGGTTACTGAGTGTTTAAGATGCCTCCGACAATCGTGAGTCCCGCCGGTTGCAGACTACGGCCTGTTATACGATTTCTTAGTTCTAAAGGCGTAAAACCGATCGATATTCATTGTGAGATCTGTGAAGTTTACGGACAAAATATTATGAGTGCTGGAATGGCAAGGAAATGGGTGAGAGCATTTAAAGCTGGCCGCACAAATGTGCATGATGAAGAACGGAGTGAGCGTCCTTCGGTCGTTACTGAAGATTTGGTGCAAAAAGTGGACGAAAAGGTGAGAGAAAACAGACGCTTTACAGTTTCATCATTGTACGACTATTTTCCCGAATATTCTCGTAGTGGTTTGTACCGCATTGTGACCGAGAACTTGAAGTACCGGAAACTGTGTTCACGTTGGGTTCCGAAAATGTTGACGGATTTGCACAAAACTAACGTTTAGGCAGTGCATTGACTTTCCTTGAGCGGTAGCACAATGAAGGTGAAGACTTTTAGACCAAATTGTTACTGATGACGAAACATGGGAGACCTACGTACACCAGAAACGAAACAACAATCCATTGAATGGCGAAATTCATCGTCACCCACAAAAGTGAAGTTTAAGCAAACAATTTCTACCCGGAAAATCATGTGCACATTTTTTTGGGACAGAAAAGGAGTATTGCTAGTGGAGATTCTGCCTCGTAATGAGACTATCAATGCAGCGTCTTATTGTGAGACATTGAACAATCTGCGCCGTGCAATCCAGAACAAAAGACATGGCAAGTTGAGTAAGGATATCGTTTTGCTGCATGACAATGCTCGTCCACATGTGGCTAATCGAACCAAAGATCTCATCAAATCTCTTCAATGGGAAACTCTAGATCTTCCTACATACAGCCCTGATCTGGCGCCCAGCGACTACCATTTGTTCCGCACTTGAAGAAACATCTGGGCGGTCAGCGTCTTCAAGACGATAACGAAGTCAAAACAGTTGTGATACAGTGGTTAACACGTCAGGTGGCAGAATTTTATGAGGAGGGTATTCAAAAACTGGTGCCACGTTATGACAAGTGCCTCAATATTCACGGAAATTATGTAGAAAAATAGATTAAGGGACAGGCTTTCATGTAAAAATAAAAATATTAGGATATCTATGCACGTCTTTTTTAAATTCCAAAACGGTACTGACTTAAAACAACATGCCTCATATAACCCAGATTTCAACCAATCTAGGATCTCAATGAAGCAGATGGAATAGAAAGTACATCTCCTTCAACAGACAGCTGGTAACCAGTGTAATTTTCCAGTCACGGAGATAGAAGAGGAAGTACATTTCCCTCAGTTTAACTTCTTCACGTCCAGAGACGATGCAACTCCAACTTGTTAATATCACAGGTGACAACCAATCATCTGTGGCCGGTAAGATCATCTCTTCAGTCGAGGACTGTACCAGTGTTCCAGTTCCAAAAGTTGGCATTAGAAATCAGTAGACCACCAATGGGCGGAGTTATAAGCTTCTTGAAGAGGAAGAAGAAAGTCCACATTGAATAGGTGTAGCAGATCACACTGAAGATGAATCAGAATAGAGTTGAAAAGCGTTTTTGGGGGAAAAAGTGAACATCTACTAGTCTGAGTGAGTACTCTTCTAAATTAAGCATGCCAGCTACTCATATTTATATGAAATATTCCCCACTTTAAATACTGACAATTCTCTACAAATTAGCAGTTGTTCACCGTCTCTGCACTCATTAACTATCATGACATATTTTAATTCATTGCAACCGCAATATAGCACTGATAGCAAACCTCAAGCGAAATTTAACTCAAGAATTAGATCGAGTCTCCAGATCCTACAGTTGCTTGAATCTAGACATCTTAATATTCATTTCTGCTCTCATATATGAACACACCAAGTTAAAAAAACTTCAAAGCACCTCCTCTTATTTTATACTTTCACTCTGTTAACTTTCTTGCGTTTTATTTGCCGGTTGCTACCTCAGTTCCTTCATTATTTGAACACTGGTTGCTTTTCTCTTTTTAATAACATCTCTATTTCACGTTTTCTCTGTCTCTTTCTTCCTTTGCCCGTTCATCTCTTTCACGACTTCCTCTTGCTCTCTTCCGCTTTTTTTGTCTACGTTTCTTACGATTTCCTTCTTCATGAAATAAATATCATAAACCTTACGCTGTCGCTTGCGTACTCTGCTTAAAGCAGCAAATTCTCAGAATTCATCAGTCATTGTTATTTTTATTACTATTTATATATTGTTTTCTCGTCCTTTTTCTCTAGCCACACTGTCTCCTCTGTAGAATTATTTCTTCAATTAAATTTGCAAGTCTACATTATATTTCGCCATCTTTTTCATTACTAACTAACCCAATTATACCTTAACGTTCCGCGTTCATAAGATAATTCCTTTCTTTGCAAAGCGGTGACCTCTTAGCGTTCTTCCTCTTCCTATTTTAACTTAAATCCAGCTCTTAGAGGAGTTAGGAGTTTGAAGTCCCAGTCTGAACTTCATTAGTTTTATATTAGTAATCAAGAAACTCCTCTTCTTTTAATTTAAAGCAAAACGTTAAGCAAATAACAGTGTTTTCTTAACGGCTCCCAATATACTGTTCGTCTTACTGCTAGAAATCGTTGCTTTATCTTTACCTCAGTCCACCAATCTGTGAACATTTCCGGTTTCTTCCCCACTTTCATTCTATGTTTCTGATTATATCCTCAGCAACTGTTCAGAAAAGTGGAAAAGTGTAACGAGGAATATTACAGAAGTAATGGTATCTGCCAAAGGAAAATAGGAAAGTCCAAAACACAGACCAAATGCAAAACCAAGAAATAAGAAAGAGGACACGGTCACAGGATACTACCTAAAATGAAGATGGGCATGATATATTACTGCCGGCCTCAATGACTGACATTCTTAAATATGGAAACGTTAGGTACCCCATTCAAGCTTGCTCACGGCCGTTTCTCCAGTACCTACAGTTTGATTTTTAAAAGAAAATACGTGAAGGTCATCAAGGAAGGGACGCGAATGGTGAGATTACCATCTTGTCGTTGCTACGTTGCTATGGTAACGTAAACAAAGGTTGCCAGATTGGATACACTGGTGAATCACATACTCCTCAGCTCAGTTATCTCTAATTGTATGCGGGAAACAGAGTTTGCTTGAGTAGTTGCGCTGTGTGTTCTCAGTCCACTTTTTAAAACACAATTAAAAACGTTGTTATGGAAGCAAGACCTAGTGGCGGTAGAATTAGAGGTGAACCGAGGAATCATGACCCAATGCATGTGGGTCGGGTTGTTAGATTGCATAGTCAAGCTAGAGAATTTGTCTGTTCTCTTAGAGAATTCTTCCAACAGGAAGACGAGAGTTTGCTCCTTTTCAATGAACACCTTATTCCTTCTATCCAAAAGCGACAATCCCATGTAAGTAGATATGCTTGCACATAAAAGAATTCCCGTAGGTCAAAATTCCGGCATATCGACGGCATTCATATGAACATATCAATTAACAACGTCGTTAATGATAGTATATTGCGATACTAATGTGGCAGACCTTAATACCGATCAAGAAAAGGTTTGAAAAGTCGAGGCGCTTGCACCGAGTTTTTTCAATTCCCCAAATTCCATTATGTGCTTACCACATGTGTGTGTTGCACATTAGTTTTTGCACTTTGTGTATTTATATCAATCTGAAGTTTAGTAGTTAAAATATTAGCTGAAATATTAACAAATATAATTGAAAATACATGTTATATTTTTGAATGTGCATCGTCTATATGTTTCTATGGAGAAATACCTACCGCACTAGTGTAGGAGTGTCAACTTACAGTGCATAGCAACAATAACGGTAAGTACGGAATATTAGTTACATAGAACTCACACATGTGAAGACTCTACAACTCAGTGAATGTGTGAACAACATATTTCTGTTTTTAAAGTAGGCTGATACATATTAACTGTGCATATTTCTGCTGAGATGAGATAACTCGAACACTTCTTTATGTTAGGAGTGTTGAGAGAATAAAGAAAGAGGATCTGCTGGGCAACATTGCAAGTACCCACGTGTAGAAACAGATGGCCTTGACGTATCTTCTTTTAAAAATCAGACTGTATTCGGTCTTTGGGACTGTTCCTCGTCCCTGTTTCCCAGCACAAGGGTCAAGCACAAAGGCTCATATTGGTCTACGTGAAGTGCTCTGTCGCTGTTTCAGGGACTCCCCTACGTACATTCACGTCTACTGTTAACTTTTAACCACTCCTTAGCATCCAAGAAGATATCCGCGCAATCCAGTGACATAGCTGTAGTCAAACCAACCAAGCTGAATTATTATATTAGATAGATAAGAGAGATAGACAGATAGATAGCCTTTATTGCTGTAAACTTTACAGCATAGCTACTTCATAAATTAAAACTTACCATGCCACATTATAAAACTCGTTTGCAGAATATAAATGGGTCGGCCAACAATCTATGGCGTATAATGGTTTTGAAACTTAAAATAGGGAAATCTTTAAAAAAAATTATAAAAATTCAATTACGTGTTGTCTCATTATGTTTTTTGAACAAAGTGTAAAGCTACTAAAATTTTCCTTAACGTATGAAAGACAGTTCAGCACATACATCGATGGCAACGTTGAAATACCTAAATGAAAAAAGTGGTTTATAATGTTCTTTTGAATGAACTCCACAAATTAATCTAAAAGCGTTTTCTTTTTGTTAAATCAAGATCTTAGCTCCTAAAGCGTGATTACACCAGAAAACTATTCCACCATAATTAGCATGCGAATAAATACGAGCATAGTAAACCTTTATCCAAACCTCCTTGTTAACTCTGAGACATAACATTCTCAAATTTCTGTTGTGATCTTTTTCGAGATACAATTGATGAGTTGATCAACCAAGATCTGAATCGATATGAATACCTAAAAGTTTTATAGAAGTTCCACTACCTCCAGTGTTAAATGTATACAGAATATCAGTGGTTTTTCCATTGTTTATACTCAGATTTTTGGCACTACTCCAATCACAAACAACTGAAGTTTCGGTGTGTAGTTTAAGTTGTAATATGTTTTCAGCTTTATCATAAAAAGTAGTAGCTAAATCATCTGCATAAAGATATGGAGTATGGCTTTTATCACAAATTGAAACAAAGATCATTAATGCACTACCCCAGAATTGAGCCTGTGATAGATTGCCAAGGTGCTCTCATATTTAACTTAAAGTACTGATTAACAACAAATAGTAAAACAACGGCAAGAGTTTGTAATGTTAAATTACCAAGCGGGATGGCTCAGGTGGTTTCGTCTGAGGCCCGCATTCGGGAGGCAGGGTTCGATTCCCGTGGCCGACCTACCTGACCCATGGGTTTTTCAGGGGCTTTCCCGGGTCGCTAGGCAAATGCTGGGTAGGTTAATTACATCCTCCCAATTTCCTGTCTCTCCATTTCATGTCCGATATCATTTCATATCATCTCTCATCTGGTGGTCTCTTTCAGGGTAAAAGTGTCGGCGGGTGTCTCGGTGGTGCATGGCAGGATGATATGCTCTGAGGAAAACTACTTCCTCCTTCGATAGGTCGGTTGCCGGTCTCCGCTCCTCTGCTGGGACCATTTTGGGACCGCCAACCAGGGACCTTTGGGGCTCGAATCGCCTGCCTGGGACCGTTATGGCTCGGCTGCTGGGCTCGTTGCCGTCGCGCTGTGTGGGAGCGAGTTCGTTGTCCTGGCCTGTCGGGGGAAGTCTCTATCTAAGTAAAATGTAGAGATCATGTCTCTGTACTGTCGTGGCTCCTTAGGTCTGCCGCCCTCTGTCTCCTTTGCCTCATCCTTCCTCCCGGGAGTGCCCCCACTAGGGGGCGTAGGAACAATGGGCCCAGCATAGTGGCCTACGTACCGAATCCCCTCCGTAATGAAAGCCCAATATTAAATTTATATTGACGAATTAATTCTATCAGAATTAATTCCTTTAAATACATTACTCCTGTATATGGATGTTTTAATTAACTAGAGCCAATTAAAAAATCCAATGCCACGGCCGGGATTTGAACCACAGATCTCCTGGTTTCCGTCCAGTCGCTCTAACCCCTTGAGCTATCATGGCCAACATGCCGACGCGACATTAAACTCACTAATTGATTCATTATATTTTCTCGGTAAATCACTTAAGGTTACATTGAAGATACACATTTGTGGTGACTTACTGCTTAAGTACTTAAATAACAGGATTTTTATCACTAAACTTTTTAATGTTAAATTTATATTGAGGAATTAATCCTTTCATAATTAATATTTTAAGTACATTACTCATGGATATGGATTTTTTTAATTAAATAGAGCCAAATGAAAAATTCAACGTCAGGACCGGGATTTGAACCATGGTAAGTATTTACAATAGCAAGTCGCCACAAATGTGTATCTGGAATATGAGAACTCTGTGGTATACCGGGGAAATATAAGGAATCAATTTGAGAGTTTAATGTCGCGTCGGCATGTTGGCCATGGTAGCTCAAGGTGTTAGAGCGAATGGAGATCTATGGTTCAAATCCGGGCCGTGACACTGAATTTTTCAGTTGGCTCTAATTAATTAATAAAGACAAGAACCTCAACTCAAAACATACTCAAAAGGGAATATTTTCAGGAAGGTATTATATCCAGGGAATTCGAACCCTAATTTTCATTTGATTCGGTTTAGTATACCCCAATGACTTCTTTTTTCCTTCTGGAGTGTAGGTTCCTAATAAGGGTAAGCAAAATTTGAGAGGCTTCTAATGGCAGTGTTTATGTTAAGCTTCTGCAACGAAATTTTAAAATGGGACTATTCTTCACTTACCGTCCAAGTAATGCGTAAAAACGTAGAAACGTAGAAGCTAGAAACCCAAAGGGAGCCATTTCTCGAGCACAAATGTTTACAAGAATGCTTTACGGATAAATACAGTTGAGTGAACCATTGAAGATAACTGATATGCACACGCTAATCTTGGTAATGTGACTTAGAGCGTAAGATCGGGGTTTACTGTGCGCTTCCTTGCAGACTGTAACACTTAGAGGCAACAAGCTTGTTTGTTTATATTCGCACCACGTTGGCCAACTTAGCGCAAAGATAGGCTCTAATCAGCAACAGCTTTGAGGTCGGAGCCTAGCTAGGAAATTGAAGTGTAATGAACGTATGACTACGTGTGAAACACGGCAGGCTGTGCTAATGACGTCACATGGCCTCTGGGTGTTTCGCACAATTGCCGAAATAATGAACACATCTTAGAACTTTACAGGAAGCCTACAATTTCCTCGTCTTCTTTATGAATATACTCTTAGATAATGAATTCAACTTTTCCTCTCAAATGAGAAAAACACTAATGGTGAATACACAAAACGCTCTAAAATCAGCAAAATACATAGGTCATTCAATAATTAGTGGCAACATTTGAATTAACAAAAAACAAATTATTTTTGGAGCAGACACATTATTGCAATGCTTAGAACCTCCTTCAACATGAACTCGCCTCCACACATCAGGAAGCCGACGGATGCCATCCACAGCGTCTTCTTGTCCAAACATTTGAACAGACAGCTCCGCTGCTATAGTAATTGCCTGTCTGGTCCTAAAGCGAACTCCTGTAAGTGGTAATTTAATCTTCTCAAATCACATCGGCTCATATCTGGGGAGTATGGAGGATGCTCCAGAACTTCCTCGTTCCATCTGCGCAGGGGCGGCTGCTGTTTAGGAGCACAAGAACACGTGAACCCCCAATATTTGTCTTGTAGAAGCCCTTTTCCTCTTTTCATTCGTTATTTGTATTTACCGCGCTCATTGCTTAATGTGTACTAAGTAGACGGCGATAGCATGAGTATGTGGCAACGTTGCAGGTAGCATACTTCTCTTGTGCTAGCATATCATGTAACGCTTAAAGCTCTGCGCATGCGTAGACGACAAAAGCTACAGACAGGCATTGGTTAGGTACGCCGAGATCAGAGCACAGTTTCGATGTGCACGTTAATTCACATTGGCAACACCAGAGGAGTTCTTGGTCATCTCTGGGAAGTGCTACTATCTATAGAGTCTAACTGCAACTATCTCCAAATACAAAGAATGTTTACAACTCCTAGTGCTATCAGCCTTTGGTTTGTTGCTATATGTTGCTTTGAATACGGCGTGTTATTACAGTCCAGTGTTTTGTTTTACACACTGTGATAAACTTGGAATTTGTAGATAATCAGCAGATGAGACAATTGTGAGTTTCTTAGTATATCAAGTACAACTAGTGCTTTAGCGCAAAACAATTACTCTTTGTTGTGTGCAGCGACCGATCGCGAGGTTTTCAATCTTTGTGACTGTTGAACTTCTCTCAAGAGGTAGCTACGAACTCAGTGGATTCCATTTTAAGAAATAAAATATATAAAGTGGCTTGCGAAGAAAAAATGTAATAAAGCGACTAGGATGTCTGAAGCCCAAATTGACCGTTGAGCGTGTTATAAAAATCAGAAGCGGGACAGGCGCAGTATTTAACAATGTATACACAACCTGTAAATGGCTATGCGGTTGCAGTATTAGGAATGCACTTGTTTGTTTTCCGTGCCTTCTGTTTAGCTCTGAAGTGAGTAATTGGACAAAAGTAGGATGTGCCGACTTGGTACATCTTAGTGAAAAGATAAAGAAGCACGAGAATTCACGCTGACGTAAAAATGCATGTATTCAGTTTACAAGTTTGGTCGTGTGAATATTAATGCTCAGCTTATAGACTGTCAGTAAAGCGACACAATAAGCAAGGTGATAGGAATAGATAAATTCTGTCTAGGCTAATAGATTGTATAAAATTGTTTGGGGCGTTTCAGCTAGCACTCATTAGTAGTGGTGGTGGTGATAGTAGTAGTAGCGGGTAGTGCTAGTGTGCATTTTAAGTGTAGGTCTTGTGAACACCCACATTTTTATTCCACGAGCCGCCACTGCATCTGCGAAGTAAATTAACAACAGTGGCAGACATGTGAGAGCAAGCACCATCATGTAACACAACTTCTTCTTAAGTACGTGGACAATCCTACCAGGAGCAACTCCAACTTCCCTTGCTAGTTCAATACAAGTCCAACAACGATGTTCTTCCAGTAGTGATCTAACAACATTCACATGAACATCAGCACTTGCTGATCGCGGTCTGCCAGCTCCACGTTTATGATGACGTCTTCGCTTCCTCTATGAAATGCATTTGCCCACCTAGCCACGGTACGATATGGTAAAGGCTGTCTACACAAGATTTCATAATTCTGCATGGCATTGTCGAACTTTGATACCTCTTGCAACCTGAATTTTAATTAAGTATCTTTGTTCGTATTTACTAAACATATTTAGAGCACTAAAGATGACAAACAGCCTACAATTAAACTTACTGAAAATGTCTTATCAAATAAAATTATTGTCATCAAACTCAGAGATAAACATTAGATGCTCTTATTTTTCATTTTTCCCAGTGTTACATGAGGGTTTGGGGGGTTGATAAGAGTTACGAGAGGTATAAAGCTACAGGATTCGAAACCTGGTGTCGAGACCAATGTTACATTACAAAAATACAAGGTGTTATAGGGGTTTAACAGGTAAGGGGTTTTACCCTCAACCCCATATAGTAACTGGGAGCGTAGCTATGGATAAGGTAGAGCAGAAGAAACATTTAATTCAAAATTAACTTAGTAAATGCACAGTGCTTTTACAGGACACTCCCTGGATCTGGATGAGATCAGGGGCGTTTTAGTAACATTTAAATGCATAGTGACATAGTGCAACTATATCTTTAGAGATGCGTTGTTTGTATGGCTGAACCTTGTGCAACTGGCAAGAGATGTATGGTCCGGTGCACCCTACTGGCGATCTTACTCGTAGTAGCACTTTTTAAAATAAACTCTTATTAATTTTTATAAGGATCAGCAAGTCACCTCCCAAATCTCTCTGTCAAGTCCCGCGGGTGCTAACTCAACCAAGCTTAAATAGGGGTCCTACCCAAAAGCCAACTCAGCAACTCCCACGCTAACTGTTAATTTCCTCCCAACTATTGCACCATACTGTGCAATAATTGTTTACATCATTGAGAACATGTTTAGACCTACTGGCCACCTAAGCATTATTTTCCTTGATCAGCAGCATGTGTGATTCATTGTTTACAACATGGAGAACATGTTGAAGCCTGTTAGAGGCCACCTGTGCATTATTTCCCTTGATAAGCAGGATGTGTGATTCACCAGTCCAAAGTACATGTTTTGCCAGTCAGCAGAATTTGAGCTTAATCATCAACAATCAGCTTTGAACAAACTCAAGGCACAGGAAATAAATGTTACATAACAATGATTATAGTAATTTCCAGATCTTGCTCAGCCTATACACGCAACACCAGCTTACATGACTTACCCCTGACAGGGCCAAATGCAGGCAGTGTTGTCACTAATTTTTTAATCACCCATGTATAAGACATAGCTAAACAGAAAGGACCGGTAAACGTTGTAGATTTTTTTGTCAAAATTGACATATTGGTTCATGTTGAAAGAATAATAAAATCCAGAGTATTCCAACAACTCCGTTAGCTATCATTTTTAAATGGCTGTGCTTGGCATGTTATTTTTACACAGTAGTTCCATAAAATGTCTCCTATATAATTCATTTTACGACATCAAAGTTTGATTTCATTAGTTACTGAGGCACTGTGTTCAAATTAAAATAAATGAGAGGTTCTAATTCACTGTTACTATATTTCAAGTTTAAACAAAATGACTATTTCTTATAGGTTTCTTCGTAAACGGTATATTTTAATAGCTATTTTATACCTAATAAAATCGTTATCGAAGTGATTCACCCTACTGAATGTATGATGACGTAAGTGGATAGAAAAATAAACTAGGAAAGTATATTACTTCTGAAGGTAATGAAGAAAACTTTATTAGTATTTATTGACAATCAAATTAACCTCTGTTATCTTAATCATCACTTCAATTTTAATTTAAATATATTGTAACCTCGTTAATCCAGACCAATTAGGGCTAAATGCTGTCCGGATTATCAAAGTTTGGATTAAATTAAATTAACACCACAGAGAACAATAATTGTGAATGAAATCAGGTTATGTCCTGTACAGTTTGATTAGAACGTCAGATACAATAGGTCCACCTCAATTTAATTGCACATTCTTTATTTGTTTTGTATGAAAAAACTAGCAATTTTATTATGTAGATTATCGCACATCTCTATCACAATGAGATCACAAAGGCTCCTCATATGGCGTTAGTATGCAGAAATCTGTTTGTCAATTTTCTCACCAAAGCCTATTACACAATTTAGATGCTGTTAAGCTCACTTACTTCACTTTTGACCTCCGAAATTGGCATCATCAGCCTCAGATTCGCTACTGGTGTCCTTTGCATTGCTTACACTTACCACAATTTCTTCGTCAGTCATGATGTAATAGCCTGAATCATCATCTCCGTCAAGCCAGTCCTCGATCTCGTCACCTGTGACAGCTTTCTCACCACTCCCAACCAGCGTTTGGTGAAAGTCAGTGAATTGAATTGCATTTGCGTAATTCAACATTGTCTCATTCAAAAGTTTCTTCCACGCATTAATCAATGTAGGGTCCGAAACGCTGTTTACTGTACTAGCAAAATTGAAAATAATGAACTGAAATGAGACACACACACATTCTGCTCATAAACAAGCAAGAGTGGCACCATTTTCAAGCTTTTCGATAATTTTCAGTTTCATGTGAAGTGTAAGCAATTTATGCTTGCGTTACCGCGATGACATTGTAGGTTTATTAAACGACATTGTACAGACGCGAGCAAATGTATTCCGATGCATGCAAGACTGACCTACGGGAGGGAGGCAGGTTTCTTATCAGTTAGTTGCGCCAGGACGCTTCAGTTTTCTTATATCTGACCAGCGATTTCGGCGCACAGGTATTTAAGCCTCAGTGGAAAATGAAAGCAATTTTGCCACATGAAACGTAGGTGGCTTTACACAACTCTCCAGTATCAACTTGGGTATTTATCGATGCTTTTCTTATTGACGTCATTTTCTCTCTCTTTCTTTCTGGCACACACATACCTCAACCATTTCTATCTCCCTTTCTTCTTTTTAAATGCATTTCCAATACTCAAACTTGTAGTTTTATCTGGAACGGAATACTTCATAGGTTAGCGATAATTAATAAAATATTAAACTGCTTGGTACTTAAAATTAAGTGCATCTTGCTCCAAAAATAAATACATTATCTCCTTTGTTACAGTTCTTAAGAACAGATTATATGGTCAAACTACTACAATTAATATAGCCAACAAGTTGCCAAATAACTTGACGCCAAATGACTTAACGACCAACGAAATATATAAAATAATTATTTTGTTTGATAATGGCAGTTCAAATACACAATCACATTAGCGTCACCGACATGTTGGAGGTTTCACGAAGGAGTTCTTTAAATATCAGTAAAACTGATATGATGTATTTCACTTTTAGCCTCAAGTAGAAACCATCGAACTAGATCGGGTCTGAACTCGCAACCTTGGGATCAGAATGCCAGGACATTAGATACACCGGTCAGCTTTTAGTATCGTCATTATTATTTCGTAATCACTATTTCACAAATTTTGTCGGCATTGATGCTGATGAGAAGAATTTCATCTTATTCAGCTGCTCAAAAACTTTCTCAGAATGTGGCATGCTTGGAGTAGTTCCTTTTTTTTTTTTTTTTTTTAATTTACGCCCTCCCTCCCAACATTCGTCTAAAGGGATAAGGAAAACCCCGGAATATATCTTCGCAATTTTCAGATATTTTTGATCTCTAAAGCCAGGTTCTGGTCAGTTAAAGTCAAGTCTGTAATTCCATATACATGGAGTATCTCCAGGTAACTGGTTGCATATCATTACACTTTGTAATGAGGAAAAATGTTCATATAACTTCCATATTCATCTCTGTAGTCCATTTTTTCCTCGTCGCTAGTTCTTTTCTTCTAACAGCATCCTCTGGGTTTTATCACCATCACCATCACCATCACCATCACCATCGCCATCGCCACCACCACCACCACCACCACCATCATCATCACCATCACCATCACCATCACCATCACCATCGCCATCGCCATCGCCGCCACCGCCACCACCACCATCATCATCATCATCATCATCATCATCATCATCATCATCATCATCATCATCATCATCATCATCATCATCATCATCATCATCATCATTATTATTATTATTGTTATTGCTGTTTTATAGACAGCTAGGCAGGATAATTCATCGTCACCTAACTCCAGTGGTCGTTGGAGGGTAATGTCAGTGTTGATCATCAGGTAAACCTGACCTTTGCTCTCACTAGGCTAAACTAAACGTCATAGAATTTTGTTCCGCTTGCCTCTCCAACCCACTCATCTAACGAAAAACTTTTGCACGCGTAGGTACACTCAACTTGCTTCATTAGTTTATGGACTGAAAAATGCAAATGTTAAACTGACCCTTCTGACAAGAGTTGCAAGCCCTGTCGCAGGTACCATAAGAGTGTGGGAAAGAGGACATCTAATATACCATTGTCACTACTATATTCCTGGTATTCCTAGAAATTCCTTCTGTATAGTGTGTGCAAAATAAAATAGACAATTTTCTAAGGATGTCAGTATAATTTAAGTTAGCAATTCGCAGATATTTTTAAGGATACATGTTCGGAGTAAGTGAAATCTGGCATAAAGGGGTCCCGATTTAATTTTTTTGTACTGTATTAAGAAAAAAAGTTTTAGTGTAAATTTCCTTAAAATCTTTGCTTTGTTTATTTTTAGATCACCTAGCTAAATGTAAAATATTTATGTCTTATATTCTATTCTTGTTATGTCGTTTAGAGGTATAGGTATTTAGTATTTTGCTTTCCACTAAGAAAACATTATTATTCTTATTTCTCCACGGTATTCTACATTCTCCGCAAGTGGAGGATTTAAAGTTGGTGACATTCAAAATCAAGGTACATAATTATAATTGACGAATTTTGACATAACTCTGATATCAGTATCAGCTTTAAGGAGAGTGATGCCAACATATGTAAACAAACATTTACAAAGTTTGTAACTATAATTCAGTTTATGCTTCTGATTGAAGCCATTAGCTTCATTTTCAGTAGAAGCCTTTCTACCTTGAGGTGGTACATACCACCTTTTAAGGAAAGCGACAAACCTTGTCCAGAGGCAGCAAAGAACTTTGGTTAAAGAGCAACGGGGTGGGGGAACAGCCTCAAGTATTCTTGCTAGCTACATTTGCATTTCTACACGACCACAAGCATCTGCCACAGAGACGCCAAGTTTCTTGTACAGTCTCAGACATAAAATCCTCCTTCCTGCAGCAATTAAAGAGTTTATCCATTGTTTTCAATTCTGATAATCTTGAGTGGATCAATTTTGGTGAAATGGTTACTTAAAGATTCTAAATTTATCTAATTGTGTTTTATTTATGGATACCTTTAAATGTTGTCCCATTAGATATTGTGTTGAAAGACTAGTTTTAGTTAGAGGCCTCTTTATCAGAATTAAGGTTCTTTTGCATACCGTATATCTACGGAAAAGTACCCCGGCCTCATTTTCCTTCTCCAAGAAGGAGAGTCTGGCATGGTACCCCTTGATCATGGAGAACAACAAAGCGTTGATCTGTAGCCGAATATGACTATTTATGCTACTTTCTCTATAAGAGAATACCAAAATTTTACTTTTAAATATGAGATCTTTACATTAAATTCTTCAATTAAATGATTCAACTGATAGTTTTTAAGTATGCTTAAAACTAACGGCCCTACGTCAGTAGATGTAGAAACGTTCTAAATATAGATAACCAAAGGAACTGAGCTAGTCAAGTTGTCAAGGTGGGTGGGGCACTAAATCATACATCCCTACATTGAGTTTCTTGTAATCATTGTTTTCTGGTACAAGAAACAACAAATTATTATGTTTGATGACTTTAGACTAGTGTGTAACGTAGGTCCATGAACTTGCAACAAATTCAACAAATTAGTAAGAATGGAATTCCGAAAAGGTAATCCCTAACAAACCATCAGAAGTAGTGTTGAAATAACACGAAAAGATACAAAGTTGTTCTTGAACTTTCACACGTTTTCTATAATTTAGTGCCTGTAATAAACAGAAGAGAGAAAGCTAACGATAAAATAACACAAATACTTTTGGAATCATACACAAGATTTTAGTGTGTTGCATTCACTGTGGTAAACTTAACACAGTAGCTACTGAGAGAGAGAGAGAGAGAGAGAGAGAGAGAGAGAGAGAGAGAGAGAGAGAGAGAGAGAGACCTTCAATGTAAACAAAGGTAATGTATCGTGACTGAATGTATTACCTGATTGTTTACAGAAACTTGCACTGACTATTCAGGCGTGAGGAAAGTGCTACACACATGATACACTATTAGTTATGAAATAAAGGTTATTTTCGGATACATATTATTTATGAAACGCTACAGTATTCCACATCAAAACATTTTGCATCAGTAGTTGGAAGAACAAATTATATAATACGTAGTGTTTTCGTGGCAAAAGGAAAACAAACTCAGTCACTAGATTTTCCCTATTTCTCTTGTGCAAACACGTATAGGCTATGTGTATAGAAACTAACAGTTGCAGAATTAACACATTGCATATGTTCCTGCCGGTACAATTGTTAATGTATGCTGTTCATAAACAGGCTTTTGTTCTAAATTTGTTTTCTTTATTTATCCGGGAAGTGTATTTCCGATAAAATTTCAGAATAAAATGTCAAATTTAAGTTATCTCATAAAAAACATCTACTCCAGGAATCTGCGATATGAAAGTATTTTAAAAGGCCTGTTGCTATTTAATGGCTTTGAATTTATATGCTTCTACGTATGATCTCAGGTGAAACAAATAACTACTGCGTATTTGAGATAAGTCTAAGTTTTTAAAAATTCCAATAACAACTAATATATATCCTGGAAATAATTAGCTACACAAAAGGTATTAATTGACATAAAGTGTGTCGTATTAACGAAACCTCCATTTCATTTGCAGTAAGAGTTTACCTATCTATAACGGTTTACTAATTACTCAGAAGTGACTCAAAACAATAAAAACTTCAGAAGCTATTCCCAAAAATTCAAGATAAGGGTTTTATTTGTCCTGAAAAATATCTCAAATAAAGGCGTATCACTTAAAACTGTTAACGTTTTGAAAAAGTCACAATTGTCGATACATTTAACATATAGAGAGTAGTTTTATAACGGTTCTTTTGGTTTAGGCCTCGAGAGTTATAAAATGTTTAAATATATGGTTTAAGAATCGATATTAACATGTTAAAATAAAGAAAGGAAAGTGTTAAAAATCAGTATATCATGAGATGACGCAACATGTTAATGATATGATGTGAATGTTTTATAACTGTTAGTTTTAATCACGAGATTATGTAATATGAGACGTGAACCAGTAAAATATAAGTCTGAGTGACAGTGATAGCAACGAATGAAGAAAAAAAATCAGTTTTGATTAAACAGCTGGGAAAGAAGGCGTCTTTTGATGGATGAACGTTATGGTAATCAGACTTACACTTAGTGCCGCGAAAAAACCTTGTAAAAAGTTAATGTCCATTGTCTGCTAATTGTAATCGAGGTATACAATACAAGAGGTCCCGAGAAATCATATCATATAGACACACGCAGCTTTCAATCGCTCTATTTGTGTTTCGTAACTTACTGTACATCTACTTACTAGTATTTCACTCTTCTAATCGACCAGATAAGATCTGATAAGGAACGATCACAGCGCCGGTCACCTGAAGATCAATATGCCTCAACGCTCTGTCCAGTTATTTGTATTTATATTTATCTATTGTGTTTCAGCAGCTATGTCCAAGGTTATGGGAGGGTATTGTAAACAGATAAGTAGATAACCTCGATAACTGTCACCTCCTGAATGTTTCCGAACGTTCTGAAAAGCTTCCTATTATCTGTCGGAGGAAGTGAAAATCGAGAAGCGAGTAATAATACTAAGTTAGCTACTTTGTTTCTGGTGTGACGATAAACGCTGTACTTCGAGGGATTTTGTAAAGTGTAACGACGTGTGAATGCTGTAATGGTAGGAGATAAGGGATGTCCTGTGTTCGACTCCCCAACCAGTGACCCACCCTGAAGAAGAGGCTCTGGCATGCATATCTTATTTCTCATAACGCAAAGAGAGAGAAAGTATACATAAAATTTAGTTCATGTCATACACATTTAAGTAATGCCCACATATAAAATCTGAGTATGCTTGTGGTCACAACACATATGCTTTATTCTGAACGGTATAAGTTTCAGTAACGACAATTTACACATTTTATACAACTTCCTATTCACTAGAAATCTTTTGATATTGAGTATTCCTGTTATCGATGTGAAAATGAAAAGTTCAGCGAAGATTTAAATAACTAAATCTAAATTGAGGGTATTTTTTACGCTATTGAAAATTTTTACTGATATTTCTCACATTTTCTCCCAGAATTTGTAAAAGTATTTTTGCACACGAGTATAGCAGTTTCTAAATTTTAGCTATATATATATATATATATATATATATATATATATATATATATATATATATATATATATATATATATATATATATATTAGTAAAAAGTTTAAGTAAAGTTAGTCTCAACGCTTCAAATCTCATTAGTACATCTTCAGGTGTACCCTTCTGGGTTGTAATTTTGAGATAATTTTTCATAACACCTAACTATAAAGCCCGGGCCATGAAGTACTTAGAGCATAGTATACCGCTATTAAGGTAGCTCTCTCATGTGTTTATGAGAACTCCTAGTGGTTTACCTGGAAAAAACACGAGTCATTTGGGGAATTTAATGTCATGCTTGCACGTTGGCCATAGTAGCTCAATGGTTTAGAGCAGCTGGACGGACACCAGAAGATCCGTGGTTCAATTACCGGCTATGGCCTTCAATTTTTGCAGTCTGGCTCTACCCTCTCGCAGTGTCCTACACACGGCTAGTATGAAAGAACAAATAATTTCCATTAGTTGTACCTAATAGTGGTCCGAACTATAAAGTCCGCGCCTTAAAGTACTTACAGTATAGTAAGTCGCCATTAAGGTGGTTGTCTCGTGTGTTTATGAGAACTCCTAGTGGTTTACCGGAAAAAACACGAGTCATTTGGGGAATTTAATGTCATATCGGCACGTTGGCCATAGTAGCTCAATGATTTAGAGCGACTGGACGGACACCAGAAGATCCGTGGTTCAATTCCCGGCTATGTTATTGAATTTTTCAGTCTGGCTCTACACTTTCTCATAATTTAAAATGCTCCTTGTCATGCAGTTTTAAGCAGTTAGGGTGAAATTGGAAAATACTTTCTCAAATATACACTATACCTAAATTGTAATACTTTATCGTTTTTCTCCAAATATCACCGATCTCTTAAACCATAGTGGTTCTGTTCTAGTGCCAAAGCTTCACCATCTGCTCTCTACATAGTCTTGCGAGTTCAAGTTCGATTCTAAGTTGAGGGTAACCCATTTATGAGCTTGCTGATATTCACTTACCAATTTGTAAACCAATTGTAGACTTCTTGTGAACAATTGCAGAGGTATAAACTCCCTGGAAAGCTTGCATTATTTTTATCTACCTGCTTGCGCCGTATAATAATACAATACATAGCCGTAAAGGAACACAAGATGGGTGTAAATAGAAGTCACGTGATATACGGATATAATCTGCAACATACACCCCCCTCGCGTTTAATCGCATTGATACACAGCTCAGTAAGGGAGGGGGTGGTTCCGAGTGGCGAGTACTTCAGTGGCGTGGATTTATTTTAATAATGCCCTACTCTAATTAGTAAGTTAAACATTTGCACTGCATCCCTCCTGCTTCTTTTTGTACCCTTCACTTTTACTTTTTGTACACGTGCGCTTGTCCCTTTGCAAAGCTCCGTTTTGTCCATTGCAATACAGCATGTTCCATAAAGCCTTGCCGATTACAGCTATTAAGGTTGCTACACTCATGTGGCTTTCTGAACCCAGTCTTGTAGAAACTGTTCCTAAAAATGCTTATTTTTGTAGCAACTTCAAGTTAACCGAAATATTTTTAAATCTGTGGAAATAATTTTACTGTTTTTTCCATATAAATACAGGGTGTATATAAATGAATATCGTGGTTTTAACACTTTATAATATTTATTACATTTGATACAATATTTAATGGCTCAGATAAACCTCACTAGATGGTACAAATGTAAGGAGATTCCCCTAAAATGAATGTTTTTGTGCCGTATCCCGGCGAAAAGTGCATAGGCATTTATTTTTTGGTGAACCTACTGTAACTGACACTTCTTACCTTGATACACTAGAGCAATGGCTCCTCCCGCAGCTGGAAGAAAATGAACCAAAGAACTTCATTTTCCAGCAAGATGGTGCGTCACCTCACTAGCACAAGTGAGCGATTGGTTGACCATCACTGTACCCAAGCGCTGGATAAGCTACAAGGACCCCAATGTCAGCGCTTACTATGCATGGCCTCCACGTTCTCCTGATCTAATGCCATGCGATTTTTGCCTTTGGGGCTCCATCAACGATCGTGTGTACGTGGCTCCACTACCAGCTGATCTCCCTGAATTATGAAACCGGACTGAAGCAGCTGTTGCTACAATTACTGGATACTCATTTACCAACGTTTGAGAAGAACTCGGCTATAGCCTTGATGTCTGCCATGTGACAAAGGGCAGTCACATTGAACATTTATAAGGCTCTTGGTAAAACTGCTTGAGTTGCTTTTTCATTTGACATATCATTTATAGCTAAGTTGAATGTAATAAATATTATAAAGAGTTAAAACCCTGATATTCATTTATATACACTCTGTACAATAGAAATATGGGTACACAGTAGATCTAAGCGATAGTCAAATATTTCAAAAGCTACGCCATGTGAGGCCTTTGATAGTTTTCCTTACATGGCCAGGTAACAAAAAATGACTGGTTGTAGAATGGTACAAGTATTTAAAAACTCAAACCAATGATAAATCTCGTAATGGCTGATGCAACTATAATATTATACGAAAGAAATTGCTTACTTAAATGAGATCTAATTTTGTGTATGTGCCTGCATGTTTGTCTCTTAAGATTCGCCGTCATACTAAATTCCTTCCCAGCGAAGAGCATACGCCCATATATATAATATGATACTTCTACCCAAGTTACATTAATCATTATATATTGCTTACCTAAATATATTTTCAAATTAAGATAAGATATATAAAACCTGTGATAACAGCATTGAAACCTTTATCTGAAGGAAGGTCCGGTAGATGAAATATTTGGGAAAGGATAACCGTGTAAAAATATTTCAGAAATTACTACAATCCCGCGAAAGCAACTGTACTCGTATTAACAATGTGGGCATTCACAGTGCTCATATCCCTGCCAGATTGCTGTATAAGTTTAAGCGATTCCTTGACATATTTCTCAATGTTGTGTGACTTTCAGACTAATCAACTTTTTATTGTGTATTCTGTGATTGCTCAAAAAGAAAAGTGTTATACAAAGTCAGAGGTTTCGGACTTTCAAAACCTCAGATGTTAAAACCTGCAAAAATTTATGGACCCGGATGTGCAACACTCATCAGCAATGATTTGAAGAATAACTTAATAATAAAATCTTACAAGTCAGAGCATAATTCCAGACGAAATAGTTTTTAAGACCTGAAGCGTTCCTTGTGACTAAACTGCTCATTTTCTTCTCGGGAAGCAAGCCAGGTGAAAAGGCGACCAGAAATCGATGTTTTGGAAGTGCGCATCTCTCCCATCATTAGGATATTTATAAAATGTTATAACTACAAACCATTACAGATGTTCTACTTTTAGAAGAACAAAATGGTTTTAGAAAAGGATGATCCTGTACAGATGCTACCTTTACAGTTGAGCAGATAATAGAAAAAAGAAGAGAATTTAATCTGGAAACACACATAGCTTTTACTGATTATGAAAAAGCGTTTTATCGTGTAAATAGGAAAAAATTGAGAGAAATCATGACTCGAATAGGCTACCCAAATCATCTCATTAAAGTTCTAAAATCCATATATAAGGATACAACAATCATCATACATATTGGAAATGGAATGCATAGTAAATGGATACATACAAATCAAGGTGTAAGACAGGGTTGCAGTTTGTCTCCTATCTTATTCCTAATTCATATAGATGATCTGATTAGAGAGTGGATGTTTAAGATTAACGGAGGCATTCATCTTGCACCAAATTTTACTCTTAAGACGATGCTACTTGCGGATTACCAAATAATTATAAGTAAAACTGTAGACGAGCTGCAAAGAGCAGTATATATTTTACAGAAGCTATGTAAGGATTATAATTTCAAAATTTCTACAACTAGAACGAAAACAATGGCGTTTTGAGGTAAAGACACTGTTAGAACCAAAATAGTAATTGATGATATTATCTTAGAGCAAGTTACGGGTTTTAAACATTTGGGAACATATGTCAGTTATAAATATGAAAATTATTTTAAAAACAAATTACCAGTGTTTCAACAAATATGCGGCATAATAAATAGAAGCCTAAAAAACTAAAAGCAGAAAAGAAACATGGATGAAATTTTATAAAGTAATGGCTGTGCCTGCTTTTCTTTTTGGTTCTGAAACATTGACATTAACAAAAGTAGACAAAAACCAGATACAGGCTGCCGAAATGAGATTTTAAGAGCAGTAAAGGGATGTGCTCTTTTAGATAAAAACCCAAATGAAAAAATAAGAGAAGATTTAGAAATAAGTTCTTTAGAAGAAAAAATAATACATTATAGAAATGAATGGAGAGAGCATATTGAGAGAATGCCGAGAGATAGGATCCCAAGAAGAGTTATGAACTATAAACCCAGAGGAAAGAGACATACGGGAATACCACGAAAACGATGGCAGACATGTTTTAAGCCGGAATAGGTAGCACTGCCTAGCCCTTGGAGTGAAGAAGAAGAAGAAGAAGAAGAAGAAGAAGAAGAAGAAGAAGAAGAAGAAGAAGAAGAAGAAGAAGAAGAAGAAGAAGAAGAAGAAGAAGAAGAAGAAGAAGAAGAAGAAGAAGAAGAAGAAGAAGAAGAAGAAGAAGAAGAAGAAGAAGAAGAAGAAGAAGAAGAAGAAGAAGAAGAAGAAGAAGAAGAAGAAGAAGAAGAAGAAGAAGAAGAAGAAGAAGAAGAAGAAGAAGAAGAAGAAGAAGAAGAAGAAGAAGAAGAAGAAGAAGAAGAAGAAGAAGAAGAAGAAGAAGAAGAAGAAGAAGAAGAAGAAGAAGAAGAAGAAGAAGAAGAAGAAGAAGAAGAAGAAGAAGAAGAAGAAGAAGAAGAAGAAGAAGAAGAAGAAGAAGAAGAAGAAGAAGAAGAAGAAGAAGAAGAAGAAGAACTACAAATGAATCACTGGATATAACACAAATATAAAAGACAAAACACTATCAAAATTCGCAATACTGAACAAAAGACCGTTTTCATTAAAATAAATGCCAGGTCAGGAGATGGCGTGAGTATAGAAAATTAACTGGGTCAAAGAAACGTAACTACTTAACTTGACTACCGAGCTGTATTGGTCTCTGCTTCTGAAGTGGACGGATTTCCATTTTTAAGGCCGGTTTCCAAGAGGAGCTCAACTGAAATCCAGTATCACGATTAAGCATGCTGTTTTCGGAGGTAATGGACAACGCCTCCTTAATTCTCCGCTCCCAATAACTGTTGCATATTGCCACGATGGTCGTCTCCTGAAAGTTGGCTCTATGGCCTCTATCAAAACAATGCTCTGCCAGCCCAGACTTCACAGGTTGCATTAAAACAATGCAACTATAAAATTAAAATATAATTTTATAAATATCCTGATTATGGGAGAGATGCACACTCCCGAAACGTCGACTTCTAATCGTCTCTTTACTTGCCTTGCTTCCTGAGAAGAAATTGATGTAGTTTTTCAGTCACTAGAAGGGAAATTCTAAAAGTCGTGAATGTATTTCCTTAAATGTCGCAGGTCATTACCTGAGATATGAAGTAAATTTTAATGTTGTTACCTTTTAATAAAATTATTTTTCTGAACATATTAAAGTCAAACTTGCGTTTATTCCCGGATTATCCACGTATATATAAAAATATTCTTCTTTTCTTAAAGTACCCTTTGGGCCCAATGGACTTAAGTCTACAAAATGTCAGTATACAACTGCTACGTAAAACATATTACTGCCAAATCTTCTATACACATCTATTAGGAAAGCTAAGAGTACGAGGGCTGTTCAAGAAAGAATTATCATAATTTTTCGCACTAAAATTCAATCTTCTATATATTCTGTTAGCTTAATGGGAAACAAACACGTTGTAGTAGTTTTATTGTTGGTACTTCTGGTTCCCGGCTGTGAGAACCAGGCAAGTTCAGACGCGTCCAGTATCGCCTACCACTGCAATGGAGGTAGCACGCGAGGACCAATATGCGGCTTTGAAATTCTTTCGTCTCAACAAATCTTCAGTAGATACCTATACAATGTTACAAGAGACCTATGGAGAGTCTGTTTTTCCCTACACCACAGCTCGAAGGTGGTTTAAAATGTTTGTAGAGGTGAGACAATCAATTTCAAAGGAAGGTGTACTGGGTGCTCCAGTTACTGCTCTTACGGAAGAAAGCATAACACTGCTGCTGCCATTGTGAGACAGGATCGATGAATTACCTTAAGATCACTTTTTGAAATACTAAACATTTCATTGGAGCCACACGTTGGTGACAGAAACATTGCACATGAGACGTGTTTGTGCGCGATGGGTTCCAAGACTTGATTCCCGAACAAAAGGGCATTCGCCTTTAGGTTTGCATGCAGTTAAAGTTGATATTAGAAGATCCTGCGTTTCATTCAAACGTAATCACTGCTGAGGAAACTTGGCTACATCATTTGGATCCTGAGAGCAAACAGCAAAGCTCAATTTGGAAATATACATCACCAACTCCCAAAAAGCAAAAGTGGTTGTTTCTGCTGGGAAAGTTATGGTCATCTCATTCTTTGATATTCATGGAATAGTTTATCAGCATGTTGTACCTGCACATACATCAGTAACTGGACAATACAACAGGGATGTCCTAAAAACACTGCAAGTCCATATCAGGCGCAAAAGACCACACTTCCGTGAAACAGGCTGGATGCTGCACAACGATAATGCGCGGCCGCATATTGCCAATGTTGTTGCTGAATATCTTGCAAAAATCAATGTGAAGTGCATCCCTCACCCTCCTATACTCCAGACTTAGCCCCATGTGACTTTTTTCTATTCCCTATATTGAAGAAACGCCTTCGTGGGAGGCATTATCCATCATCAGAAGCAGTGGTGTAGGCTGCGGAGGTGATTTTGAAGGATCTCTCAAAAAATGGTATCCAGCATGTCTTTGAGGACTGGCAGAGACCTAGGACAAGTGCATCGCATTCAGGGGAAACTATTTTGAGAAGGACCATCAAAATTATGAGGATGAGTAAAGGTACGTTGATAAAAATAATTGTGATCATTCTTTATTGAAGAGTCCTCTTACTTTAATGATTTGTAAGCCGTTAGCTGTATTACCATCAATGGCGCAACTTTAAACTATAGTAAAGTGAATGAAGGGTCTATCTCCTTATTGAAGTTAACATTTCAAATTAATATTAACCACTATGTTCGTGCTATATCAATAAGCTAGCTGAAATATTTAATTCTATTTGTGAAGGAAACAATTATAGTTTTCTCAGTCAAATATAAGTGTAAGTTAACTCCTTTTTCTGTTCTGAATATATAATAAAACATCTGAGAATCAACTTCTCGAACTAATATTGTAGACCCATTTTAACTTGCAGCGATGGACTACTGACCACTGTTTACTTGGGGCCACCAGCTGATTGGCTGCAATTCCACATCCTGCCTGCCGATATTAGGCTCTGTGTTAAAGGTATTCGTTTTGGAAACGCAACACGCTACTAATGTTGAATATTGAATCAACATGGTCATGTAAACATATTATTGCGTCAATATTCCCACTGGAGCATCTGAAGCCCAAGTCTGCAAGCTATATCAACTTCATTACGAAACGGTGAAGGGAATTCGCTACGTGACACTGTCTATTTCATCATATTATCTGCATCCTACAGCTCTGTAGAACAAATCAAATTTGCGCTGCCACTGTGACTCTATGCTGTAAGACCTCTTAAGGAGAGCTAGGCAATTTTGAGTCGAAGAACTGGAAAACTCGAGATTATGTGAGGCTCCGGGTTAAAATATCGCAATGTAAACATTTCTTTTGCATAAGTGCATTCATGAGAGACAAAAGATTGGCCCAAAACGTTATGAAATGCGCTTTCTATAGATAATCTCATGTTATGTATTTTTTTCTGTTTGTAATTGACACCTTGCAATTGTCATATCGGAAGATAGATGAAATTGTGCTTAATTGAGCACAGGATGCATAGGGTTTAGAGTTACTCGACATCCGTCTTTCAGGATAAGGGAAAACCCCGGAAAACCTTATCCAAATAAATCTACCTGAGGTTCAAGTAGTCCCGAGTTCGAATCTCGGTTAGGCTGACAACAACCATTTGTATTATATGGTTGTAACGTGGCTTAGTTAGTGGTGTAGTCTGGTTAACTTTTAATTTATCTGCATAACGTATTCAACGTAAATATTAAACCACTGGTTTTTTTTTTTTTTTTTTTTTTTTTTTTTTTTTTTTTTTTTTTTTTAACTGCAGTGGTCATATCGGCGACCGTTCTCCTTGTGGAACATATCGAAGGTGTTAACTCGTATTCGTTGGGTTTTAATCATTAGATCACGCACACATTCGCACTCTCATTCATACTTCGACTCTGGCAAAGATGAGGAATCATCTTGGTCGGAGGAAAATCCCCACCCCGACCGCCTAGAATCGAATCCGGGACCCTAGCATTGCAGGCAGGGGCTCTACCGACTAAACACTGTATTGAAATAAACCGTTTTAAGCCTTTTTGTCATTTGCATGTGTAATAATAGCTTATCTCCATACTATCGGACTTTTCTAACTACCCGAAATAATCGTGATCCCAATTAGGTAGAATATTCATTAGTTTTATTGTTCATTAAAAATTTGTTGTATTGCACTTACAAAACTTTCTCTATTCACGCTTTACACAGCAATCTTATAAGTACTTATATATATATATATATATATATATATATATATATATATATATATATATATATTAATTTTACGTCCTCCAACGTTAAGTCATATCGGACGGTGAATGAAATGGATGAAATGATGCTCAAATGTGTCCAGGGTCCATGGAGCTTAGAGCTATCCAACATTCGTCTTTAAGGATACGGAAAACCCCGGAATAAACCTTATCCAGGTACCTCACCCTGACCGAGATTCGAACTCGGGAGCTCTTGAACGTGAGGCAAGTACTTATAAATGGTTTTATAACGCTAACTGAAATAGTAGCTTTGGGGTGGTTTGGCAATTTATCACCAAAACCTATAGAATAACTTTCAGACTGTACTTGCCCACCCTTGTGTTTCTTTGGAGATATTTTAAAATTATTCATTAATACCATTAAACAAGTTGCTTAAAACTCTTAGAATTCGCTATAAATAACTAAAATTAAACATAATAAATATATAAAACATATAAAGCACTATGCAGTTATTTTTTCTAAGAAACATCAGTGCTGAACTACAACTGCCATAGGAGGATAGTGCCCATGAGTATGGGTTACAAGATCTTGAGTTAATAACCTGGATATTACTTACATTACCTTCGCACAACATGAATCAAACTCTTATTATTTCTGTAAACAAGTCTCAAAATACTTATTTCCCGTGAAATTTCTAATATCCAATTTAGGATGGAATATTTTATTTTATTTATTTGTTTCTTAAAATAAAATGCAAGAAATATCGTTAATTGTTCAATACATGCTGTTAATTTACCACGTTCATCATGCAACAACGACATTTATTTCCCTTAAAATTACATCTTGTTCGCCTCTCGTTTTAAGGACGGCTTCCATTTCTCTTCAGCTTCATATAGTCTTTACAAAAAAATTAATTAATTCAATCGTTCTACTCATTGAGCCATTTCTCATTTATACATTCTTTTCTCCATAATTCTGTCACTTTACACTCAAATATGATGTGTTCTAAATCTTTTCTCCCGTATATTGGGCACCGTTTTTGTGAAACCCATTTCTCATCCCTTTCAGTCTCCATTCCTCCCCGTATACCCCTTCTTTGTTCTTTATTCTGTTTGTCAGTATACCTTCTTTCCCATATACTTGTTATACTAATGTACGATTATAATGATGTTTTTCCAAATATATCAGTAGATAGTAGGGTTGCCAGATTTCCGAGGAAAAAAACGGAGTGACTCATTTCTTAACATTTTTAAACTAAGAAAGATAAATTGGCAAACACATATTGTGCTTCTTCTTCTTCTACCTCACGGCTTTGGATTGTTTAACCTGTTCCGGCTCTAAATTGGTCTACCCATCTTTTCTTCGGTCGTCCCTGGTTTCTTCTTCCTATAAGTTTATAGTTTAAGGCTATTTTTGGTATTCTGTTGTTATTCATCCTCTGAACATGTTATTTCCATTAATTTCTATTTCTTTCAATAGTATTGTTTATTTCTTCTACTTTTAATTCTGTACTAATATCCTGACTACGTTTTTTATCAATTTTGGTATATCCAGCTATTGCTCTCATGAATTTCATTTTTGATGACTGTATTCTCTTTTTGTTAGTGTCCATGTTTCTGATCCATAGATCAGAGTTGGTATTGCCATTGTTTTGTACAGTTTTATTATAGAGTTCTTTCTTTCTTTATTTTTAATGTTCTTTTTATTGTGCCTGTTATATAGTGAAATTTATTTATTTTCTCTATTATATCAGCTTCCCCTTGGTACAAGACATTACATCCTGAATACTTAAAGTATGATTTCTGCTCAATTATGTTATCTAGCACTATTTTTGATCTTACTGGATTAATTGCTTTAAATACCATAGTTTTGTATTTAGTTGCTGATATTTTCATTCCATATTCTGTAGCAATTTTATCTATACTATACAGCATTTTCTGCAGGTCATCTTCATTTGTGGCCTTTATTATTTGATCATCTACATACAACATAGTTTTCAATTTAGTTCCTGATACATTAATGCCTCCATTGACTTTATTCGACCAAATCCTTACTATTTCGTTAACATACAAATTAAAATGTGTGGTTGATAAAGGACAACCTTGTCTTACGCCACCATTAACTGTTACTGGTTCTCTTTTATTTATTTTTATTTTTGTTTCAGTTAGTTGTAAAGGTATGCCTCTATTATTTAAAATTTTCCACAGTATCATTCGTGATACTTTGTCAAAAGCTTTATAATAGTCAATAAATTGTGCGTCTCTAAATTTTGTTCTCGTCGATTTTCTATTATTTGTTTGAGTAAAAACATTGTCAATGGTGCTTCTTCCTTCTCTAAAACCAGTTTTTTCTTCTAGGAGTATTGTATCTGTTATTTTGTTTAACCGAGTACTTATTATTTTGGCATATATTTTGTAGGCAGCACACAATAAACTAATCCTTCTATAACTTTCAGGTCTTGTTCTTTCCCCTTTCTTAAATATTGATATCACTTTAGCTATCTTCCATTCTTGCGGTATTTCTTTTGTTTCCCAACACTTGTTATATAGATACAGTAAACTGTCATGTAATTCTTTAGAAGCATATTTAATTAATTCTAAATTAATATTATCTATTCCATAGGCTTTCCTATTTCTACTTTTAGCTATACTTGCCATTAATTCTTCTACTTCTAACCGGTATACTTCTGCTCTGTATAATTTATCTATTTCCCAATTTTTTTATCTCCTGTGTTCCAGAGATTTTTATAATATTCCTCTAATTCTTCATCTTTAATGATTTTTATATTTGATTTGTCTTTTTCCATTGAATTTAGATTTCTAATAAATTTATAAACTTTATCTTGGCGGCCATGTAGGTTATGTTCTAGATATGCTATGTATTTGACCCAGTGTTCTCTATTTAGTTTCCTGGTATATCTCTTAACTTCTGCTCTTGCCTTATTATAATTCATTCTATTTTGTTCTGATCTGTCATTCAACTACTGGAAATACATATTACTCATAAGCTCCAAAGAAAAAGCCGGATAGACATATGCTGAATATATAAAAATTGAATTATGCACATCAACCTACCAAATGCTCTTCAATCTGACATGCTACATTTAATTCTATTTCACTTAATTCTTGACATTTTTAGTAACTCCACATCACATTTACAGAATTATAAAATTCTGAACAGTACTCACTGTCATCCGGGACTCTGCCTTATTGTGTTGCACTGCATGATACACATTACCAAGTTCATCTCTGTGATATTGTCATATTCATGTTTATTGTTCAAATTAACAAAATAATTCCAAAGTTTATTTTAAACTGCAGCATTACATTTTTCCTTGATTAGATGCCATATAACGTTCATGTTGTCACAAATCAGAGTGTGCACCATGTGAAATGCTGAAATATTTCCTGCACGTGGTACAAAATGCCCAATTCCCGTAGGATGCCGGCTTTACCCACGGAAATATATCTTCCCATTTCTTGAGATATGCTTGATGATGTTTTGCCTTCAATTTCTTCCGTGGAGTAGTCTTTCATGGATCGTCTACACCCTGAAACATTTTCCAACTATCGTGCCATTTTCCAAAGATTACATAAACTTTATCAGAATATTTAAGTCAATATATACAATTAAATAATTGGCAGTAGGCAAATAAAATCGGAGAATTGAATATTCCGGGTAAATAATAAACGGAGGAACAAAATTTGGGAGAAAATGCGGAGGATTACGGGAAAAAACGGAGCATCCTTCGTACTCTACCCATTTCTAGTTAGTTGGGCGAATTCTTTTACTGTGGCACTTGGTAATTCTGAAACTTCTCTACAGAATTTTCCTTCATCTACTAGCCCTCAAACTTCACTCCTGTGTAACATTTTTTTTCTTTTGCTTCCACTGCAATGTTGCATATTTTTTCTATGCCCAATTAATATGCGGTATCCTGTATTTACACCCTCTAATTGCTGCCAATGACGCTTTATATTTTGCAAAAATCAACCTTCCATTTTCCACCCCGATCCATTTTAACACCTAAATAAATACAATCTCTAACCACTTTATATTTTTATTTCCTTTCTTCCACTTTTGAAATTTGTTCAGTTCTGTCCCTTTCTTAAATAATGATATTTGAGTACTATCCTGGTTTTCCTTCAAATTCCATTCACAGAAGTATTTTTCTATTTGCTGCAAGAATATTTTAAGTCTATTGTTGTAATGGATACTACTAAAAATCATCTGCGAACAATAATCCCGGAATTATCACATTTATTTCTAATACTCCCTCTACGTACTGTAAATACGTAGTAAAGAAAATAATAATACGAGAGATTTATAGAACTTACCTTTTATATGTCCTATTTCTCTTTCCCCTCCACATCGTTGTTAGTTAATGAACGTCAACAGATTCACCTATAAGAGAATGACAATGAGTATTTATTCTACTTACGCAGATTAAATATTTACTGCTCTATAATAGTGGTTTAAATATCACTGCTACATATTATAAGTTTATCTACTAGTTCTGTCATATAACGTTACTCGCAGAGTTCTCTTGTTTCCTGTATCCATTAACCTCTGTTTCCATAATTCAATACCATAAAATACTACTTTGCAAAAAGTAGTCTTAGCTTTATTACACTACTAACTTTTTATGTAGTTAGCTTTTGGTAAATCGCTTTTTAAGTCTTCATTCGCATTGTTCATTGAGATTTGCCATTCTAGATGTCAGTGCCCCACATTTACATAATTCTCGTTATTTATTACTGCTTTGTCCATTTATTTATTTTGCCTTTTACCTCTGTTTTATCAATAAAAGTGTTTACAGTATTCTTAGTTTGATAATATTTTATTACGACTCATTTTCTAAATTAGCTAACACGGTTCTATTCTTTGCAAAAGGATTGTTAGAATTAATTTACCATTTTAGAAATGAAATTCTGGGTAACGTCTTCTCCTATACCCTTTTCCTCCCTTGGTAAGTTTTATTTGAGTATTTTCAAAAGAAAGAACTGTGTCAGCAAACAAATTTTCCTAGATATCACATTTCCTAAGAATGCCCCATAATTTGAATTCCATTTTAAAGAACATAAACAAACCTGTGCTATCCACAGGTTCAAACTTTTTTAAAATTGCTAGGAATTGTTTACCAACATATCAAAATAACATTTTATCATTATCAAGCCATCTCTCTAAGAACACGATAACTGTTCACCTTTCCCTCGTATCTCTTCTAATGATTTACACCAGCAAGGAAAATGTATTCCTATTAGGGTGTGTCTTGATTGGTTTTAATAGTGTTTAACGTCCATTTTACTTCATACTCCAAGGACATCGGCAGTGGTGCACATGAAATGAAATAATTGCGAAAGTAAATTTGGTAAGGAAGCGTCCCAGGCACCTCGCCGGCATTTGGCAGTTATGAGAACTCAAGTAAAACTGGATAAAATCCTCAATCAGAACGAATAATGGTAGGTACATTTGAAACTCAAGCCTATCCCTTAGGAATCTCTAACTTAAGCTACTAAGCTATTTGTGCAGGTAATGTACCAGCTACGTATTTATTTTCTTGTTATTAGCATTGAGCGGTTGTCCCGTAATTTTCACACATACCAGTATGATCGAATGTTGTATATTTTAGCACCCTCTAATTTATCAATCCACCTAGCCACTTCTACGTTTCATGAAATGTAGATTACGTAACTGCAAACTCTTGCAAATGCTTCTTACTTAACCGATTCTAAAGCGAAAGGCGGGTCGTTATTTCAGCACCCCGTTTTTCGTAAATTCCTATCACCATATAAAGTTTAAATTTGGTTACCCCTGTTCTAGATAATGCCTGTGAACTGGAAATGGACTGTTACTTTCCTATCCGCCCACTCGTTGTTGGTAGGCGTCTCTCGGGAGTAGATACTACGGCGATGACAGCGCCACCACCAACGAGGCGTGAAAACGGGCAAATAACGTGTCCTCCTCGCAAACATGTACACTCAAGCTTTTTCTGAGTACCTGCATTAGGAGAAATGGTATTTAATTGCTACTCTAGCCCCGTAGAGATTTCTCAGAAAAACAGTTTTAACTCGTAGAAAAAGGGCCCTATTGTTATGTACGTCTTGTGTTTACTTCTGCAAGTTACGCGCCTATGGCACTAGAGGGACACACAAAGAAATTACAGAAGCCTTTGTCACGTTGCACTGACAACAGATTGTGTATTTATTTACTCAGGCCACGTACAACTGCAATAACGTCAGTATCATAATCTATTTATGAAAAATTCCGATGTATCGCACTCTTATGACATTTTCTACTCACTCCTGTACAAGTGTTCTTTCAAATGCATGTCCTTTTATTCACTTTATTCATTCTAAATAAGTGAGAGTACATCAATAGGGTAAAGCGATGGTCAAATCTTTAAAGCACTGGCCGCTATAACAAGGTTTTTAAAATTCCTTTTTTATTTTAAATGATAAGGAAATGGAAACGCTATCATTTTCCATTGGAGAAAAGTGTAAATATTGAACAATTCAAACAAATTATTAGGAATATCCTGAAATAATTAATTGCAAAAAAATTTGACAACTTGTGTGTTTTCAGGATTATCATCAGATTATATCGATATTGACGGTTTAACAGTTAGGCAAAATCTGTAGAATGAACAGGATTTCAGAGTCAATTCTCAGAAATTTAAGCATTTTACTATCAAAGAATGCCTTATACATTATCTAATTTATCGATAATGTTAGCCATGTTGTAAATATCAGAGTTTTCCGAAACTTCTCTATTTAAAAGGATAATTTTTATAAGTGGGATTTTATTGAAACCCAAACGTGGGCAAACGTGATGCTGGAATAACGACCCGCCTTTCATTTTAGAATCGGGTTGACTAAGAAGGATTTTTACAGCAGGAATCTTATATGCAAGTTACTTCATTTGTTATATTTTTTCTACGACTACATGTAATTCCATATTATTTCAACGGCTTTTGTCACAGTAACGTGCTCGTGCAAATATTACACATTCGATTTTTAAAAGCAGTATTTGAATCAAACAGTATTTCACCATATATTGCTTATGAAAATTCACAGTAGATATGTCTAAGAGCATACCTATTAACAACACCTAAGTGACTGACCCCGTAGCTTAGTCGGTAGATCGTCTGACCGGTGTGTAAGGGGTCCTGGGTTCGATTCCCCGCTGGGGCTGGGGATTTTCTCCAACCAAGATGATTCCCCATCTACCCCTGGTCTAGAAGCATGAATGATATGAATCTAATTATTTTAAAAAATCCAAGGTACAGCAACCCTACGCCTACCAGTTAGCACCGTCCAAAGGAGAACAGTCGCCGATATGACCATTGCCGTTAAAGCCGGGGTATAAATTGAATAAGAAACGCTTACTTACAATTCCTAAACGACTAAAACGTAATTTACAATTATACTGTATAAATTATTGTTTAAGAAAGTTCAAGAGAAGAAATAGATGTAGTGAAGGAGAGAGGCTCTCTATATTTGTAGGAGATAATTTCGTATTTAAGAATTATTTCTTTACTAGACTGAGTGAGTGAGTAGTGTTTTAGGGCCCGTCGACAACAAGGTCATTTGGGCCCGAAGTCAACTCCAAAAACTAAAAGCTACACAAAGTTAAAAAGTAAGATAAAATAAAAACACTCAACTATTAAAAGCACATAAAAAACTCATCCCAGTACTAAAAATTTAAAATCTCTAAAATTAATAAATATTAAATACAGGTCAGACTTGTTCATTAAAACCGATTTTAAAAACAAACCGTAGAGCCTTATCCACGGCCACTGGGTCGTCCCCTAAAATACCGTGCAAGTTAGTCCTTAGGCCCAAAGACTGGTTAAATATACCTAAATGCGTTTATGTCCAAATTTTAAATAAATATAAAACGGTAGAGCTAGACTGAAAAATTCAATACTATAGCCGGGATTTGAACCACGGATCTTCTGGTTGCCGTCCAGCCGCTCTAGCCCTTGAGCTACTATGGCCAACGTGTCGACATGACATTAAATTCTACAACTGGCTCGTATTGGGTTACGCAAAGTAACCCAAGGCTTAGTAGTTGGACCTCACCTGGCAACTCGACTACCGGCCTCACGCCCACATACGTAGACAGGTGTGGGCGATCATCCAACCGATACGGGGAGCAGATTAGGTCAGCATCTCGGCACTCCCAGCCAGAAAGTTGGCTTTCCAGCCGAGGATTCGCTACCTAGCATAGCTCCTGAATTTCCTCATGATGCCCACCGGTCCTATACCCAGGACTTAAAATCCGCACCATCCGGGGGTGGGATCTATCCCGGGCGTATTCCGGACGCAGGTAACCAAAGCACAATGCTCTACCCCACGGAGCAGTAAAATCTCAATAGATTCACAAACTAATATCCGAAAATTCAACTGAATATAAGTAACGTCAAATATGAAAAACTTCAACCAAATTTAGCCTGGTGAAGCAACGTCATTGTCTCAAGTTCCGTAATATCTCCTCATTCGCAGTTGAATATCGTACTTGATATTCATCACTTGAATCAAAGTTGCACCTTTTTTACGTAATACATGTGATTTCTTTCTTTGAACATTTATGCACATAGGTTTTGTCTATTTTCTGTTTTGTAGAAAAAAAAAAATTCGGGAATGATATGTTCTGATATATTACTATTGTAATGAGGATAAAGCAGATGTTTGCTTTGAAACCGGTCCCAGGATTTAAATAAGATAAGTGAAGTTGTGTTACTAGTGTTTAGTTATTATTAATTACTATTGTTATTGTACTTATGTTACATTTTCAGTTCCTTACAGAGTCATTTCAATATTGTGACTTTGTGGGTTTGTAGAATTAAAAGTCCAATTTTGCAGAAATTCAAAATGCCCTTTATTTCCGTAGCAACACAATGTTTGTACACCATTGGTGGCAAAATGATATAACATACACACATACAATTCCTCGTCACTTCTGCGCATGTAAACAAACAAAAGAGTTCACTTTCAAATCACAGCTGCAGGCACACGAATCAGCTCCGAATCAGTCTTGATAAACTAGCTACAGCTTCTTTTACATACCTGTTCACTGTTCGAGAAATTAACGGCATTTCCTGTAAGACGGCATTAGATCCTACCAATTATCTATCTTTATCTGTATTAGCAAGCTTTTTATCTCCGCGATACACCATCCAGTTATCTTCATCTGTTTCGGCAAGCTTTTTATCTCCGCGCTGCACCTTCCAGTTATCTACCTTTATCTGCTTCGGCAAGCTTTTTATCTCCACGCTCCACCTTCCAGTTATCTATCTTTATCTGCATTAGCAAGCTTTTTATCTCCACGCTCCACCTTCCAGTTATCTATCTTTATCTGCTTCGGCAAGCTTTTTATGTCCACGCTGCCATTCTAGTTATCTATCTTTATCTGTATTAGCAAGCTTTTTATCTCCGCGCTGCACCTTCCAGTTATCTACCTTCATCTGTTTCGGCAAGCTTTTTATCTCCACGCTACACCTTCCAGTTATCTATCTTTACCTGTTTTGGCAAGCTTTTTATCTCCGCGCTGCCCTTCCAGTTATCTATCTTTATCTGTTTCGGCAAGCTTTTTATCTCCACGCTGCACCTTCCAGTTATCTATCTTTATCTGTTTCGGCAAGCTTTTTATCTCCACGCTGCACCTTCCAGTTATCTACCTTTACCTGTTTTGGCAAGCTTTTTATCTCCGTGCTGCACCTTCCAGTTATCTATCTTTATCTGCTTCGACAAGTTTTTTATCTCCGCGCTGCACTTTCCAGTTATCTATCTTTATCTGTATTAGCAAGATTTTTATCTCCGCGCTGCACCTTCCAGTTATATATCTTTATCTGTTTTAGCAAGCTTTTCATCTCAGCGTTGCACCTTCCAGTTATCTATCTTTATCTGCATTAGCAAGCTTTTTATCTCCACGCTGCACCTTCCAGTTATCTATCTTTATCTGTTTCGGCAAGCTTTTTATCTCCGCGCTGCACCTTCCAGTTATCTATCTTTATCTGCTTCGGCAAGCTTTTTATCTCCGCGCTGCACCTTCCAGTTACTTATCTTCATCTGTTTCGGCAAGCTTTTTATCTCCACGCTACAACTTCCAGTTATCTATCTTTACCTGTTTTGGCAAGCTTTTTATCTCCACGCTGCACCTTCCAGTTATCTATCTTTACCTGTTTTGGCAAGCTTTTTATCTCCGCGCTGCACCTTCCAGTTATCTATCTTCATCTGTTTCGGCAAGCTTTTTATCTCCGCGCCACACCTTCCAGTTATCTATCTTTATCTGTTTTAGCAAGCTTTTTATCTCCGCGCTGCACCTTCCAGTTATCTACCTTCATCTGTTTCGGCAAGCTTTTTATCTCCACGCTACACCTTCCAGTTATCTATCTTTACCTGTTTTGGCAAGCTTTTTATCTCCGTGCTGCCCTTCCAGTTATCTATCTTTATCTGTTTCGGCAAGCTTTTTATCTCCACGCTGCACCTTCCAGTTATCTATCTTTACCTGTTTTGGCAAGCTTTTTATCTCCACGCTGCACCTTCCAGTTATCTATCTTTATCTGTTTCGGCAAGCTTTTTATCTCCACGCTGCACCTTCCAGTTATCTATCTTTACCTGTTTTGGCAAGCTTTTTATCTCCGCGCTGTAGCTTCCAGTTATCTATCTTCATCTGTTTCGGCAAGCTTTTTATCTCCACGCTACACCTTCCAGTTATCTATCTTTACCTGTTTTGGCAAGCTTTTTATCTCCACGCTGCACCTTCCAGTTATCTATCTTTACCTGTTTTGGCAAGCTTTTTATCTCCGCGCTGTAGCTTCCAGTTATCTATCTTCATCTGTTTCGGCAAGCTTTTTATCTCCACGCTGCACCTTCCAGTTATCTATCTTTATCTGTTTCGGCAAGCTTTTTATCTCCACGCTGCACCTTCCAGTTATCTATCTTTACCTGTTTTGGCAAGCTTTTTATCTCCGCGCTGTAGCTTCCAGTTATCTATCTTCATCTGTTTCGGCAAGCTTTTTATCTCCACGCTGCACCTTCCAGTTATCTATCTTTATCTGTTTCGGCAAGCTTTTTATCTCCACGCTGCACCTTCCAGTTATCTATCTTCATCTGTTTCGGCAAGCTTTTTATCTCCACGCTGCACCTTCCAGTTATCTATCTTTATCTGTTTCGGCAAGCTTTTTATCTCCACGCTGCACCTTCCAGTTATCTATCTTTACCTGTTTCGGCAAGCTTTTTATCTCTGCGCCACACCTTCCAATTATGTATCTTTATCCGTTTCGGCTAGCCTTTTATCTCCGTGTTGCATCTTCCAGTTATTTATCTTTATCCGTTTCGGCTAGCCTTTTATCTCCGTGTTGCACCTTCCAGTTATTTATCTTTATCCGTTTCGGCTAGCCCTTTATCTCCGTGTTGCACCTTCCATTTATTTATCTTTATCCGTTTCGGCTAGCCTTTTATCTCCGCGTTGCACCTTCCAGTTATGTATCTTTATCCGTTTCGGCAAGCTTTTTATCTCCGCGTTGGCCGCGCACCGTCGCAACAATGAGTTCCCGATAGTGTGTATACTATTTTACCTATCGCAGTACACAAATTAATTCTGATTTTCCTTTAAGCACCACATCTACTTGCCCACTGGCTGTTAGTCAATGGTTTTATGTCTTACCTATTCGTTCCCATTGATTTTTACTTCTCCCCCCCCCCTTCTGCCTTTTTTATAAACTATTATTTTACCTTTTATAAATATGTGGAACTTCTTTGTTGTTTTTCCCTTTTTTCCTTCCCATTCGGCATTTCGTCGCTATTATGCTCCTAGCATTGCTTTTCAATTTGTGTACCCAAATTTCATTACTCCAATTTCTTATCTCTTTACACTTAAGTAACAGTGTCATGTACCCAAAACTACATTAAGTGAACTTAAGGAGCTTTTATCTATTTCCTATATAAGTTTCAGGAGATAGTGGGACATGAATTTAGTGAATTTAACCTTGTAGGACTAAGCTCATACTGTTGCTTTAGGCAGAATATCCTGTAGCTTAAATTTTCCGTGAACAACTTACATTGGCTTGCTTTGACATTTCAGATCACATATCTACAGCGAAGATAATGTAAACTACACGCAATTTTTAATGTTGAACTTTGACATGAAGGATACACAACTAATGTAATTTGTGCGGAACGTTTCTTATATGAAAAACATACCTGATATCAATATCCAATATCGCATTTCCGTGTAACGCGGTAGTTCTACATCCATGCCTCAGACCTAGAACCGTTATCGAACCGCCAACACGATGTGTTAAAACCTAAGTAAATTAAGTGCTTTAAAAAGGCTAGTTGATGACGCAATGCAGACAAAGTAATGATTGGCTACCGCAGTGGGAACTTGTGCCATTAACATCCTATTAACGTCGCATCACACGCCGCGGCTTCGTAGATTGCTTTTTGCGCGTTAATGCATATGTGGAGCAAACGGCGCTTCTGGTATACCAGCCTTTATTGTTGTTTAGTATCGTTACTAATTACCTAAATTATTTCATTAGTTTAATAAAATTACCAGATAGCAATTACGTCATTAAATAAATGTGTTGCACTCTGCACAAACGTTGCCACCTCGACAAACCTCATATATTCGAAAAATATACGCCAAAACCATTTTCCTCTAAATATCCGTAAAATTACGTGCTACAGCATGGATCTCTGGTTCCCAGCTATGTAATACTACTGGTGTTCGTGGTGCTGACCCGAACAACTCCTCTTATAATTATCGCATGAATAGTCACGCATTTCTGCCTACGTTAGTGAGCGTGAAGTCGGCAGCCGAGTTGAATGGACCAGGTTCATTCGAGCCACGGATTATATACTTTTTCCCAAAATATTTTCTTAATAAGAGATACAATTTCCTTGTAATTAGGGATTATTTTTTCAGCTTCTATTAAACCTTCTTCCATCAAATCCATTTCTGGTTTAATTACTACAAGCAAGAAAACTATAGCAATCTCCATATATAAAATGGAACCACAAAAACAAGGCAATCATCGCTCACTCCAAAATAATTCCCTTATACAATATTCATCCATACTAATTAAATAGACAGAAAATTAGATGTGTATATCTATATATAGCTATTTCAAAAACTACTTAAATGAGCCCGCCTCAGTATTGTGGTGGTAGCATTTCTGCCTCACGTTCAAGAGGTCTCGGGTTCGAATCTCGATCAGGTTGAGTTACCTGGATAAGGTTTTTTCCGATGTTTACCCTTATCCTGAAAGACGAATGTCTAACTGTAAGCTCTATGGACCCTGGGCTCATTTGAGCATCACTTCACCCATTCATTCATCGTCTGATATGACTTAATGTTGGAGTACGTAAATTACAAAAGATTGAAATGATTATTGTGACTTTGTGGGTTCGTGAAATTAAAAGTCCAATTGCACAACTCAACAATGTTCTTTACTTCCACTGAATTACAGTCGGAACACTTGCCGATTACACAGAATTACGTAATGCACACAATTACAATTCACCAGTCCGTCTGTCACAGGTCCACTGCACTCGCAGGTCCGATGCACGTTCACAGTCTTCTTGTCCGTTAACTCACTCGGCGCTCCTCACGCTGCTCGCCAAGAACTGAACTGAACTCACTCACTGCAGCCCACTTTTATATGGATAGCACTGTTTCTCGAAGTCTCTCGTTTCAGTGAATCACCGCGAAGGTTCCAGACGGCCGGGGGAGGGGGAAGAGGCGGCCAGTGACCAGTGACACTTCCCTAATCATCCCCTCAGTTAGTGACTGAGATAAATGGGTAGGCGTGGCCGAATGCCTCTGGTCCCCTACCCAGCTGTCAGTTGGTCGTGCTTTCCGATAGTTGGGTGGCATTATGAAGACTCTCTCACAACTGAAAGACCACATTCGTTCTTATGGATATGGGCTGTGCAGCATCCAATTTCAGTTAAATGCTTACTAAATGCCTGAGAATAGAAAATAATTATCAGTTCTACAAAGAATGCTGTAAAACAAAAGACGGTTACATTTCAGTATGAGCAATATGCATGAATAATCGTAACTTAAAGCTCAACATACCGAATCCCCAGCCAAAAAGGATACAATCGATGCTGTTTATAACAACACGACACGTATGTTCTATTTATTTCCTTAAGTTATATTTAGGAAATACAGTCTCGAGAGCTCATAACCTTTATTCAAGTTTTATGTCTGTGTACCGGATACTAAAATATACACAGATGTCATATATACAGAGAGAGCATTACTAACATAATGCATTAATATATATATATATATACTTATGATAAAGTATCTACTGCAAATATTATAATCTTTCCCCCCATAGGCACATACCAAGTGTACGTTCGAAAGAGGTTAATTTGGTTACCTAATTTCGTATTTATTCGTTGTAAATTCCAGTGCATTGTGTGCACTGTTTGTGTTCTTAATAGAACTGCAGGTCCACAAGAAAAATTTAAGCGTATAAAATGGTAGAAAATAGTTTCAAAAAGGACTCCACCATTCCGTAAGATGATTGTAACAGACTACGAAGCTTTCGGAGAACTTGAAACATAGTCGGGGCAGGCTAAATAATACAGATGATCTGCTAATGTTCCTGCCCTTTTATCTGACTTAGTCGAATCTGATTTACATAGCAGACAGGTGACATTTGCTCTTACATCCAAAAAAATTGGCAGCTGAATAGATACCTCTACACCTCAAGAACATATAGAAAAGGTAACAACAAAAACCACTGAAGGTAAGCCAGAAGACATGTCACCTGACATCAAATATGCTGAAAAAGAGACTATTTCGGGTGAGCAACTCTTGGCGGAACCGAGGAGCGGCAGTGAGGAGCCGTTTGGCCGGCGAGGTTGGTTACTGTCTCGAGTTGCGAGTAACAAAGTCTGGCAGTAAATATAGTGCGGTTGTATGCACGTTGTTTCTTACACACGTAACTAACATCTACATAGGGATATATATTACTATATGAAGCAAGGCAACATTTCACATACCTCTCTTCGTTGTTCAAGCATATCTAGCATCTGTTTAAGAGGGGTAATAATAGAAATTTATTTATAAAAATGCTTTAAATTAATATTAAATATATAAATTTGTTTTGTAAACTTTCTCTTATAATTACCTTCTTTTCTTCTTTCCTACATGCAACCTTTTCACTACAACGGCTGATATAAACATTTGACTTGTTTGCGTATGTAACCAAAATTTTATTTCAAGGTTTGAAAACGTTCCTATTCAAATATTAATTGTGAATAGCAAAGTGATTAGAAGAACCGATAAGTGTATAACAGAGTTGTCAGTAATTTGGACCTGGTACTTATACACGGCTACTTGTTTTGTTTTTGTTTTTTCCTGTCTTAACTCTGTGTTAACTTAATGCAAAACAGTTATGCAAAAAAGATGATAGTGCCCCTTTCAGTATTTTGATTATTCACAATAAAACCACATGTGTGGTTATCCAGACAGTGGCACAAAGCGTTAATATTTAAATCCCACATACGCTTAATGCTGTGAGAAAATAAAAAGTTTCCATATTTTCAACGAACAATGTTACCAACTAGTAGGTATACATAATGTTCGTGGCCCATTGGAGGGGATATGAACTGACGTCCAGCCTATGGGAAAATAATTGTTGCGTCATTCTGCATATTGTAATCCAATTATTTCCTCCAATGAAAAAGCAAAACAGCGATGAAAATGAACGACCAAACTGCAATCATTTGTGATGCAGTAAATCATTTAATGCGAGCGAAACCAGAAGCAAATCCGGTGAACCTGTACCAGCAGTAGTCACTTGGTTGCTATGTAATATTGGCTTATTCTTTACGTTTAAACAGTTTACTCATTAAATTATAATATTCCAACTTCTCATGATTTCCATACTAAACTTTCCGCGAATTACTCCTATAAAACCATATTAGTGTATCTACTCCTTGTAAACTTATAATTTACATTTTCAAATTTCGTTATTTGATACAGTGGGTAACAAATAATCATATTTTTAAAACATGTGTCTGTATGCGATGGCTTTTTTCATGATTTTTGTACAACCAAAGAAAACATGGAACAACAGCTTCCCATCTGAGACAAGTACTGGAACATTCAGATTCATTGTAGGGAATTCTATAAGACACACCTGACGTGTGTTCTCCTATGTGCTTCTGTACTCACTCTTGTACACAATATTATTTAAAATGCTTATTCTTGTATATATTTTGTGTTAGTCGAGATAAACGTTTGCAAAAATTATGTCTGCCAGTTCTCCTGTAGGTACAAGTGGTTTATAGGCATTAAAGTATTTAAATGAGTGCCCGCCTCGGTAGCGTAGATGGTAGTGTGTATGCCTCACGTTCAACAGGTCCCGAGTTCAAATCTCGGTCAGGGTGAGTTACCGGGATAAGGTTTTCCCTTATCCTGAAAGATGAATGTCGGGTAGCTCTAAGCTCCATGTACCCCAGACTCATTTGAGCATCATTTCACCCACTTCATTCATCGTCCGATATGAATTAACGTTGGGGACGTTACAACAATGTAACAAGGAATATTACAACAATGGTTGATTTCACAAAAAAAAGTGTTTGACACATTATTGCTGTAGTTAAATTTCCATTTTTGGAGTAGTAAGATTTTGTCTATCCCTTATAGTTTATCAGTTATGCAAAACTCATTCAGAATGAAGAACACTTCGGGAAACATTCCCAGAAAATTGAAGATATCTGTTTAATTTGTCATGTAATATTTTAAACATTTGATATTTTGATCAGAATCATTAGTCTTTTTGATAAAATCAAATGTTCCAAAAATGTATCATGTGAAAGATAGTTTGCAATTGGAAGACTTTCAAGAAAATCTACGAGTGGCATCCTTGAAATAAATACCGCATTTGGTACTCAACCAGAATTTTGTTTTTGAGTAAAGTACAAACAGGTAAATAAACAAATAAACACATACACATCGTTTTCATTTTCTTCTAAAACTGCTCTTTTATGCTGGAGACCTCAAATCGCGTATTTACACTGAATTCTGTGTATCAGATACTTCTAGTTTGGGATGCCATACCTTCTTTATCTACTTTATACGAGGGTGGGTCAAAAAGTAACCCCTCCTATATTTTTCTCTTTTAATTGCCAAGAAAATGGAATCCAATTTACATAGCTTGAAAACAACAACATTGACGAGTAAGTTTTCACTATTCAATATAATCTCCGTCCTTTTACACAGTTTTGGTATACCTTTTAACTAGGCAATGTGTTCCAGTGTGGTAAAACACGCGGTCTTGCTTGCTAAGCCAGTGACGCATGGACGTTTTCACAGCCTCCGCATCTTCAAAATGAATCCTACGATGAGCTCCCTTTAGTGGCCCGAACAGATGGAAGTCTGATGATGCCAAGTCAGGGCTGAATGGGCGGTGAGGTAAGAGTTACCATCCCAATATCTCAATTTCTGCTGTGGTGTAACGGCTAGTGTGTGGTCTTGCATTGTCATGCAAAAGAAGAACATCTGCCATAGTTTATGTTGGGCCAACTCAGCGAAGACGTGCTTTCAGCTTTTTCAGAGTTCTGACGTATTTTGCATCCCTGCTCCAAAAAATCAATCATAAGCACACCCTCTGCATCCTAAAACACTGTCGCCATAACTTTCCCTGCCGACCGCTGAGTTTTAAATGTTCTTTTCTTCGTTGACGTTGTGTGATGCCTTTCCACTGACTGCCTCTTTGATTCAGGTTCAAAAAAATGAATCCAAGCTTACTCTCCAGTAACAATTTTTTTTTCCAGAGACACCTCTCCCTCCAAATTGAAGCGCTGCAAGTGTTCGGAGGCTATTGTTTTCCTTGCTTCTTTGTTTTGGGCGGTTAACATTCTTGGTGTGATGAAGTGGTGTTTAGGGGCGCACAACTGCGTGGTCATTAGCGCCCATAAAAATGATAGAACTCAAAACTATCTAAAACACAGTCATCCCGGTTAAAAGCAGTGCCCAACAAGCATACACATAAGTTTGTCAAAACCTAAAATGTTAAAGTGGTTAAAAAGCGTAAAAGGGCGTAAAACTCTGCTCTTTAAATGCTAAAATTAAGGTTGTCCTTGTCATTAAATTCGAAAATTAAGATTAAAAGGGAACCTTAAAACCTTGGTCACCGCCGTCTCGTCATCCGCGAGTATCTCCGCCATGCTGGCCGGCAGCTGGAGAGAACTGCGGAGACGAGCTAAACTAAGACATTCTAAAAGCACGTGGTGGACCGTCAGGGCGGTACCACATAGCGGACAAACCGGAGCCGGGTCCCGGTTTAATTTAAAACTGTGTGTAAAATGACAGTAACCAATACGTAACCAAGCTAAAATAACTTCTTCCCGACGGGATTGCCGACAGGAGCTAACCCAATGAACCGGAAGCTCCTTCACTTTTCTGAGCTTGATGCCACGCAGAGCAGACCACTCACCGCACCAGCACGACAAGGCCACCCTGCGCACAAGTCCAAGGTATTCCGCGGTCACAAAAAGAATATTAACACTAGGTGTCATTGTAGCCACCTTAGCTGCCGAATCAGTCATTTCGTTCCCCTGCAAACCCACGTGTCCAGGGACCCATGTAACATTCTTGGTGCCCAACGTGAACAAACTTTTGAGTAACCCAGTTGTTGAATAAATGTCACTACATGCCTTTACTGAGGGAGGTAATGCGACACAATTCACCTGTTGTTACCCGGCGATCACCACGAATGATATCATCGACTCGCTGAATGTCGCATGGAGTCACTGCAGTCACCGGCCTGCCGCTTCGCTTTTCATCTGCCAATGGTGTTTGCCCTTACAGCGACGAACCCGTCGTCTAACAGTGCTGACTTCCACCGTTGCATCACCATACACATTTTTTAGCCTTTCGTGAATGCGAATTGGCGTTTCACTTTCCGCAGTCAAAATTTCAATCACAAAACGCTGTCTAATACGAATGTTGATGTCAGCCATTTTGCAAGAGGATGCAGTGCTGTCACCTGTTGACTTAGGAAGTTACTACTGCAGGGGATTGGAGAAGATGGTTTGAGAATTATGCCAAATTCAAAGTTTTCACATAACTTACTTATTTAAGGAAAAAAATAGGAGGCATTACTTTTTGACCCACCCTCGTATGTGACAGAGGAAGTAAACGTGACAGAGGTTGTGCCCTTTAAAGGTATCTACCTTTTTGTGTGCAGCAAGTGTGTGTACATCCCTTACAAATTACCAAGTGTATCAGTCATTAAAGCCAAAGAAAACTTCACAGCCTATTTCCAAAGCTCAAGGTATGTATTTTTCATTTGCCACGTAATTGTCTTAAACAATGTATTTTGATTAGAATTCTAAGAATATTTTAAAATAAATCAAAGCTAAGGAATAATGTTGGATGCAAAGATTATTTCGGTGTAGCGGAGAGTTCTGACAGTCCTTTTAATACATTTCAGGAGGTAACTGAACTAAATTGCAAGATTTGGTATTTAACCACTTTTCGTTTTTGAGTTACGTTGTTCAGAAAAAGGCACCCAGATATACACGCGCGCGCACACACATACACACTTTTTATATTTATTTTTATTCAGGGGGTCTCATAACATGTATTTCCGATTAATTTAAACACATTTTCTTTTCTTCTTATATGTAAGCAATAGAGAAACTTAAAAGAAATTTACCAAAAAAAACATTAAAGATTCTTTCCATTCTGAAAGACGCTGTCAGTGTACTCTGTCTCACGTTAGTTTAATCCTACTGTAAACAACAAGGCGGAGCTGATTCAACTCGCCAGGTGCTAGACCCTACATGCACGCGCATAAATTTTGCAACATTAGCAGTACCCATGTATAGCAGCACTAACTTCTAGACAATAAATAGAATTGGGTTACACAATCTATTAAATCTATAAGTTATAATAGAATCATGCAGTAACAATGGTTACCTTACTATAACTGATTTCCGCCCTCGCTTATAAAATGCCAATCCAATATCTATCAACAACCGATGATGAGTACTTCATGACAAATTTGGTAAGTCTGTGTCAGAATTTACCGCATGCAAAAGCTTGTTTAGAGTCGGCGGTTCATTTATGAGAAAATAATCATGAACTTTACTGTGTATAGCACTATTCGTAAAATCGTCGTATTTCTTCTCCACACGCTTTTGCATTTACGCGATTTTACCGATGTCCTTGGAGTTCCGGATGCTTGCTGTTCTACTATGTACACTACTTGCGGAAACACCAAGTAGATCACCAGTTTCTTTCTCAATGTTTTTTTTAGACGATTCCAGGTTTCTTTCTTTAAGCACCGCATAACAATGCACAATCATTCGTCTCTCCCCACTTTTTAAAGGTTTACCTCGATTGTGTTTCATTTTGGCTCACGCACGGGCCTGCTCCATGATGAAAACCTTACTGATTTTAAATTGCACATACATAAGTGTTCTTTGGCTTGTGAGGTGTACAGGAAATACAGTGCTAAATTTCGAAAGAAACTCTACACTATAAACAATAAGATCTTAATCAGCATTCAACTCGATACAGACCTCGTTGCGAGAGAGCTGTCTCGTATAGGAATGCAAAAATATTATGTAATAGCAGTGCCCTTTAGTAATTGTTAAATAAAATGCAGCATAATTTAACATAAGAAGCTAAAGGTGTGTATAATTTCACCTGTCATCTGTCTAATCTGTATATAGGATACTATTATGTATATATCTGTTGTAAATATTCTTTCAGGACTCACGAGCCCAGATCACATATGTGGTATGTGAAGCGGAAAGATAAAATCTAGGGCAACTACGTTTATAAGAATCGAAACATTTGCATACTTAAAATAAGACCTGAAGCGTTCCTGGCGACGAATACGCCCACTTTCTTATCGGGCAGCCAGTCAGGTGAAAAGATGATTACATATCAACGTTTCGAGAGTGTGCATCTCTCCCATCATCAGGATATTTATAAAATGCTATAACCACAAAATGAAATACTGGATATAACACAACTATAAACAAGGACAAAACACAATCGAAATTGGCATTACTGGACAAATGACTTTTCAGTAAATTAAATGCCAGTTCAGGTCAAATTCATTATTACAATCCTTGATTATAAGAAACATAACTTGTTCATTATAACAATATGTGCTCCCTTTAAATAGTACAAAAAAACAACGAGCATCATAATCTTTATAAAATTACTGTGTAAATGACATTTACTCCTGAAAGAACAATAATAAAGTATGCGGGTAACCAGGGTCCCACAAAACATTTAACTTACCGATGATGCTAGCCAGTAACTGCACAGAAAGCATTTACCCAAACAAATATTTGAGTAAAACAGTTACATGAATAATATCCCAAAATCATTGAATACATAAGTGACTTCAGGGTAAGCCTACAGTTAAATTCTGTGCCCCATTTAACGATGTAGAAATTCTAAGCAGCTAGCAGCCACCCCTTTGTTTTTAGATCCAGAAACATAAAAAGGAAAAAAATAAAGCTTTGGTCCTGGAACTGAAGGGAAGAGTCCATAAATGTATCACGGCTCAACAAAGGCGATCATCCAAACACAAAGAACGTTTAGCAAAACCCAAAACTTGGAGCACTTACCCCCAGACTTAAACCCGTCAAGCACCAAGCGCCAACTCCCTTCCCGATTCGAGACAGTGCACACAAGAAGCTTTGGGAACCGCAGCGCTGCCAGAGAGCAACGGCGGGAAACCGAAGGGATCCCCCGACAGCAGCGCTTTGAACCGGGAAGGCAAGGAAAAGAAAAAAGGCGCCGGAGGGAAAATAAACGGCACAAACCTTACATTTACTGTTCTATGATATATTTATATCGAAAGCACAGCCCCGCAATACGACATTATGCTGTGTACCTATACCAAAGGTGCGCTTAAAACATATCTACAAGCATTTATCATGATTAGCTCGATGTTGTAAATTAACTAGCTTTCGTATGCATTCTGTGCAGAATAAATACCAAAATGAAATATATTAGTATGCGAAAGCGTTGCGATTGTAAATTATCAGATTATTTTTATCTATTTCATATTAATACTGAATATTATTTTTTGGTCATTAGTTTACGATGTGTTTTGTAAACTGAGACAGCATACTTAATCTGCTAAATATTATACTGTGTGTTGTTTGTACAGGCTAAACAAAGAATGACGTAAAAGCGAGATTAAGAACCATGCCCCGCCAAATTGAATTCTGTTAAGTCATATTATTTCGTAAAACGTTTAAGATATTGAATTGTAGGTGCGGTTTTTGTGGGTTGGCTGCTACCTTTAGAGAGTGAGACACAACGCACTGTAATTTGGATATTTTTATGCTATTGCTACTAATGACTGGAACTGAGGAACCAATCGTGTATCGTTTGTTCAGAAAACGATTCTATCAAATTGCCATTAAACTCAATTAAATATCTACTTCAAATATATACACGTTTCAACAATAGCAAAATAATTAATTTACACTTTCAAGTTATTAAATTAAATTCAAGTTGTATTTATTATTTCCCAAAGAGTGTTTTATCGATTTTCATTAATTTGGTTCCAGTTCAACAATTAGCTTTATTTATTGTTTCTCTATAGAATGCATCCATTTTATTCCTTAGGAATGAAATATTCTTTAAATATTATCTCTCTAGGCATAAAACCTAAGAAATTGCAGATTTTTTTATACAACATTGACTATTAATCCAAAATTTGTATCGTTTCCAGTGAATGACGTAACACGTGGAAGCGTACTATAAACATGGTCTCACTGACCCGAGGTTTGGAAATCAATAAGGATAAGGAAGCCTTAAGTTTAAAAAAGGTCCAAATAGGATGGTTAAGGAAACAGGCACAAAAATGTTCAAAGTTAGCTGTTTTCAACTAATTTTTTATACTGCCAAGATTCTAAATACAACAATGTACGTTTTTCTTTGCCTTAGAAACTTAACAATTAGGTTTAGTATATGCCAATTCAATGTCTTTGCCTCTGGTTACAAATGGCTATTTCTTTAAATACTCTGAAGGTCATTGCGGTTTATTTTTATGTTCTAAGTGTCCTAATTCCTTGAAATTTGAATTAAATGACCCCAGAGAACATAGGGAACGTTTGGAATGCGTGTCCAAAATCTTACATGGCGAAGCGAAGCCAAACAGTGTTGTCCCTATGTTCCTACCAACGAAGGGTCGAAGAGAACGTTGTAATGTTGTGCCTCCGAAATCCCAGTCGGAAGTCCTCTTCTTGTCCACGATCCTCTTAAACGAAACGTCAGAGCTAGTCCTTCCCGGCGCTGCGTTATTCAATTGTCGAACTTCTTGCTCTCTCTAGAAGCGGCACTAGCGGTACCTAGCACTCAGCGACAGCACTCGTAGAAGACTCGTAACTAGGCAGCACGGCCGATAATCTAACGAGCTGGAGATGAGCAACAGAGTTCGGGTGCTGAGAAAAGTCATACTTACAGAAGGTAGATGAATCTTTGGGAGGAGGTTGGTACAAATTTTTCTTGGTTAAATGAAAATTGACAATACAGCTGATGCAAAGAAACAATAATAACCCAGGGCTGGTCCCGTAGCTCAGGCGGTGGAACTCCTGCCTGCCGTGCCAGGGGCCCCGGGTTCGATTCCTGGCGGTGGGGGTGGCGATTTTGCTCCAACCAAGATGATTCCCCATCTTCCCCAGATCTGGAAGTATGAAAGAGAGTGTGAATGTGTGCGTGATCTAATGATACAACCCAATAAATACGACTTAACACCTTCGATATGTTCCAAAGTAGAACAGCCGCCGATATGAGCAGACCATTGCAGTTAAAGGAGGGGTATAAGTGGAACTAATAATAATAATAATAATAATAATAATAATAATAATAATAATAATAATAATAATAATAATAATAATAATAATAATAATAATAATAATAATAATAATAATAATAATAATAATAATAATAATAATAATAATAATAATAATAATAATAATAATAATAATAATAATAATAATAATAGCAATTAATTATTATCATCATCATTATTATTATCATTATTATTATTTAGTTTATAAACTCCACCTAAAATTTCAATGTTTCGGAAAACTGCAAAGATTTGTGAGGTACTTGGTGCATTTTTAAAAGTTTTGTATTCCTTTCATCAGCTAAATTTTCATACGACGCGTAAAGTTAAGAATGAATATAATACTTAAATAACATTTAAGAATGTTACTAATTTAGCATTCCAGTGTCTCAAACATTAGCAACAATAGATGAAAAAGCATAAAGATAATATTCTGTGTAAAGGATTGCCTGGTGTGAGGGATATTTTCTTTCAAATACACTACCCTTTTACGACTTTTCACGTTAATTATGAAAGCAATGATCGACATGTGCATACTATAGAGCATTAAATAGTAATAGTGTTTATAAAATTTCAATTAAATCTCTCTTCATTTTATGTTCCAGTAACAAGTACATAGTTTAAATTTATTTCCAAGCTTATTAATTAAAACTCTTCGCCTTATATCCCTCAAAAATACCAAATTTACCTTAATAGGGAAGGTACCTGAAGTTCATATAAATCATGAGTTTCTTGAGATGGTAGCAGACAAATGAAATTAACCGTCTGTCTTCTTCACCGCCAGTTCTAATTTCAAATTTCCTTCTGTTTCAAGCGGTTCATTTACATTTTCTGGTGTACATTGTATCTCGGATATTCCTGAGTGAGGTAATAAATCTCCCTCGTGAAAAGCGCAACTTAACGTCATACGGACGTGGCCACGTGTAATTACTGTGCTATATTGACTCATATTAATCATCACTAATTCCACACTCTTTCAACTAAGTACGTCTGGACCAAACATCCATTACTCTGTTTCTTTGTTCTAGCACTCAGAGTCTATTCCTCCCGAAGCAGATGAGAAAACTGTAAACCAAATATGTACTTTTGGTATATGAAAAATGTTATATGTGCACGGAGTAATCATGGAGTATGGCTTTACTATAGAAGTGTAGTTATTTCGAGTCCGATGTAATGTCTCCAAAATACTGCAACTTTATTGTGATTAATACTTCATATATTAAAATTAGATGAATATCAATATCAAAAAAATAAGTATCGTTTACTACTGAATATGAAGGCATACGCTTCTTCATTGAAAGATAACTGAAATTATTTCAAGTGTATAATTAGTATTCTAGGATATCACTTTTATTCTTTCCCTCACCATTAGTAACCTGAACATTTAAATCTGAAATTAAATACTCTATTAGTGATAATCACACATCGGAGCCCGTACTCCTTTAAAGCGATATGAAATTTACGAGTCTCGCAGTATATAACTGCTGACATCATTCCCGGGAACAACACGCAGGGATAGTCCGGTTCTTAACGTGTAGCTTTGGCTTCATTAAAACTACTGCTCGCCACGCAGGTACATCCGCCTTCCAGGGAGTGCAAGGTGTTGGACATATTGTGTTAATAGCATTACTTTCACAACAATTCTTGTACAGTCTCCAAGAGACAATCTCCCAAAAGTTTTGTGTATTATTAACAACCATTAAACAGCTTGAAGAATGTACTTTCCAGCTGTCTAAAAGCAGTCGACAAGGTGTCTGCAAAGAGAATACACCACCTACCAAATTAGCAAAAAAGGAATTGTTCAGTATTCAACACAAAAATACTGAATTTTCAATGCTGTGTAATAAAAGAAATAATGTGACTGTGGGTTCATGAAATTAAAAGTCCAGTTGCACAAACTCAAAATGTTCTTTATTTCCACCGAATTACAGTTGGACCACTTGCCGATTACATAGAATTACGTAGCGCACACAATTACAATCCACCAGTTCGTCTGTCGCAGCTCCACTCCACACTCACAATTACGTACAACAACTCTAATACACATTCAGTCTTCCAGTCCGTTTGCTAGCCTGCGCTCTTCATGGCTGCTCGCCAAGAACTGAACTGACCAAGAGAGAGCCAAGAGCGAGAACAAGTCGTCCGGGTGCTCCCGGACGGTGGGTAGAGCGCCACGGTACCTATCCGCTGTGCGGATTTACCCGTGCGGTCTTATAGGATTTGTCTTTCCTCCAATGCTTGGATGTCCTTGTTTACTGATGGACCTAATTCGGCCTCTGCTAGTGCTCCTGGCGGCGGGATAAGCTTCCAAGTAGGAGGCCAGTGCCCTAAACCGCCACGCTAGGGGCGGCCTGCGTTGCAGAGTCCGTCCAGTGTGGCGGGGCCAGGAGCGAGAGGTCGGGTGGTTCGGGACCGTTTAGGTTGTGGTTCTCATTGGGGTTACACAGGGAGACCTGACTGCCGGGGGTCAGCCGACGGACCAGATCCAGCCCTAGTGTGGCCGGGACGGAGTGTAGTGCTGAGGGGATGAGAGGCTGGTCTCACCACCCAAGGGCGTCCTTAGGCAGGCGGTAGCTCTTTCTCCTCCTGGGCACACGGTGGTCATATAGCCCTAGTGTGTTCACTAGGTGGTTGGGATGGGATGTATCCTGGCATACAATGTGCGCGAGCGTTCACGCACAACGTCCTCAACGTAAGGTATGCCAGAATGGGAGTTTAGGATGTGTGAAGGAAGCATACGTTCGGTATCGTAGATCATCCTAAGCGCCCTGTTCTGCACGGCTTGCAGTCTGCGGATGGTGGTACGAGCCACCGATCCCCAGACCACGTATCCATACAGGATCAGGGGCGGGATGATCGCACGATACACCCGTAGTTTCAGGCGAGTGGCCATTGTCGATCGGAATATGGGGTACAACTGCCTAAGCGCTGCATTGGCCGAGGCTGACTTTTTCACGGGCATGTGGGGTGAATGTGAGGCCGCGGTCCAGTCGGACACCAAGGTATTTGGCAGATCGGACCCAAGGAATCCTTCTCTGCCTCAACCGCAGGTCTGCTTCCGGGCGCCAGCGGAGGACCTTCCCCAGCAGAAGGGCAGTGCAGCCCTTATATAAGAATATCGCTGTTTCTGGAAGCTTCGCGGCTCGGAACGTCATCCCGATGGTTCCAGAGGTCTGGGGGAGGGGAAAGAGACGGCTAGTGATGCTTTTCCAACCATCCCCTCAATTAGCGCTACACAGATAAATGGGTAGGCGTGGTCTCAATGCTTCCCGTCTGGCCCCTACCTGCCAGTTGGTCGTGCCTTCCGATAATTAGGCGACAATAAACTATATGAAAATGATTTGTACTACTTATATGCACCATTAACGTTATGTAACATTGAGCGAACTTTTTCCCAACATTTTTATATTGTTTCAGTGAGAAGTGCAGAAAATTCACATTCGACAATTTAAGAATGTACATGGTTATTACCTGTAATTCCCGCAACGAAAGCAATGACAAGGATGGCATATTGTAACGCAGGTTACACTTTGTATCCGTACAGGACTGTACACACACAGCGCTTAGGTATACTTGTTGACACAGACGTTTGTTGATGTCACGCCTGACTTTGTATAGTACCTATGCGCGTACATTGATTGCTAAGGTGTACGGGATCCAATGTCTGGTGATGATATTTGTTTTAAGCTATAGATACTGTCTTTTAAGTAATGTCATTTAAAAAAAAACAATTATTTGAAATGTTTCCTGTCAAGAAATTAACTAATTTTCAAAGCATTGGTGTTGAGACATCGTTCAATGGGGTTTATTATTGCAAGATGGTGCTAGTCTCTGGATTTTTATCCGAAGAATTTGGTGACACCTACTTGCATTGCTTTAATGTTGTCAAACTTTCTTCCACATAGAAAATGAGCCATGGATCGAAAAGTGGCAATCTCATGGTGCGAGATCAGGACTGTATGCTGGCTGTGGTAGCAGTTCCATTCCTCCCAATTCTCGAATTGTATCCATTGTCGTTCGTGAAGTATGGGGTGTTGGTTTGTCCTGTTGCAACAAAACTCTTAATTCTGGGCGTCTCTCTCAAAATTTCATGAACTTGTTCCAATTGTTGGTAATCAAGATGCGCATCAATCGCCCACCCGTTTGGAACAAACTCCCAGTGAATCACACCTTCAAAGTACCATACACACATTACTTTGAGATCGAACTGACCTTTTTTAACGATGACTTCGGCAGGTTGGCGGGAATCAAGCCACTGTTTCGAGACACCCGTGTTTCGGTAATATACCCATTTCTCATCACAAGCGACAATGGGATTACGTATATGCTGACGAGACATCCACTCTATGTTCAGCCTGTTGAGATGTCAGTTCATGAGGTACACATCTACAGCTCCACCGAGCGGGATGGCTCAGGCGGTTTCGTCTGTGGCCCGCATTCGGGAGGCCCTGCTTCGATTCCCGTGGCCAACCTACCTGACCCATGGGATTTTACGAGAGTTTTCCGGGTCGCTAGACAGATGCTGGGTAGGTTAATTACATCCACCGAATTTCCTGTCCCTCCATTTCATCTCCATTATCATTTCTCATCTGGTGCTCTCTTTCAGGGCAGAAGTGTCGGTGGGAGTCTCGGTGGTGCAGGGCAGGATTATATGCTCCGAAGAAAACTACCTCCTCCTGCGTAGGTCGGTTGCCGGTCTCCGCTCCTCTGCTGGGACCATGTCAGCCAGGGACCTTTGGGGCTTGGGTCGTTTGTCTGGGACCTTTGGTGCTCACCTGCTGGGCTCGTTGCCGCATTGTCCTGGCCTGTCGGGAGAGGTCCCTATCCAAGTAAACTGTAGGAACCCTACCCTCTGTACTGTCGTGGCTCCTTGGGTCGGCCGGCCTATGCCTTCTTCGCCTCTTTCTTCCTCCCGGGGATACCCCCACTTGGGGGCCTAGTAACAAAGTGCTCAATATGGTGGCCAACGTACCGAATCCCCTCCATAATGAAATCCCAGTCCCATCTACAGCTTCACATTTACATCTACAGCTTCCGTGTAATATTCCAAGTGTCTTAATGTGATGATGTATGCTATCTTTTGATGCATCAAGTTCTTCTGAAAACCTACGGTACTTTTTTGCGGATTTTCTATCAAAACTTGGTATGTATCTTCAATATTCCATACTTTAGGTATTCCACAAGGTGTTAAAGTTTTAGTGTTTTCGTCTCCATTGTTGAAACGTTGATACCATTGCTGTGCCACACGCTCACTAATGACACCTTCTCCTTCCACTTCATATATTCTTCGAGCTGCGGCAGCGGCTTTATAATCTTGTTTCCAGTAGTGTTTAAGAACGACTCGCCCGCCTCGGTAGCGTGGATGTTAGCGTGTCTGCCTCACGTTCAAGAGGTCTTGGACGTAAATTACAAACAAAAAAGGACATTTGAGCATCATTTCATCCATTCCATTCATCGTCCGTTATGACTTAACGTTGGAAGACGTAAATTACACACACAAAAAAGGACTCTTAAGATCAAACTACCTCCATTTTGTGATTGTTTATTAACAACTGAAGACTGATATATGCTCGCAATGTACGCAACTCTAGCTATGGCATCCTCTAAGTATCACTGTCAAACGAATGAAACCCAACAAATTTTCCAAAAACACCAAAATCAAATACCGAAATTACTTATGGGACAATTTAATACCTAGATTTGTATTTTTGAGACCATGTGTTGAAAGATTGAAATTTTACTAGAAGTATTTACATTCCGAAATAACCAATGGACATTATTTTGAAGGCCAGAACTTATCAATATTTTTATCATAAAGTATACTCGAGACTAACAATTGGCACACCTATGTAGCTTACAAATGTGAGACCTGGCAAGTCATGTTTTGGAGTCAAACTCGGTATATAAGTTCTGACCATAATAAAAGATGTTTCCATAACCTACATATTTTAGATATCCTCTCAGCTGTTTCTGTATTTAGAGATATTTTTTAGAGAAATGTGATTCCTTCAAACACCTGGCTCAACTTAGCGGCAGCATTTACTACAAAATCTAATCAGAACACTTTAAAGTAGAATGGAAATTAAGTCCCGTGCTGTGGTGCTGTGGGCTGAAGCCTGGTGCTCTTGTGCCCGGCCACGCAACGAACCCAGGATACATCCGGTACGCATTTTCAGGTCCAAGTATACTCCTCCACAGGAGAGAAAGTCTCCGAGGGACGAGACGCAGGGGAGTTGGCGAAGGTCCCCACACCCTCCCTGGACAGGTTTATGACACCCCATGTCAGTACAGTTACAGACCATTCAAAAACATTCTAACGGCTTCTACTTTTGTGAATGAATCTTCTCGGTTTTAATGTACAGTGAGAATAGGGCGGATGTTCTTTTAACGGTCTGCTCCTTGTATAGCAAGCGTTCTCTGCCACACACATTCGCTGTCCTTGTCCCACAGCACATTCCTTACAGGGATTTCCTTTGCGTTGCTATACTCAACATAAATCATTTTATCTATCATCATACATCAAAACATACATTTCTTATCACCCCAACCAAAATTTAGCATCAGTAATTATTCTAACCTAAAGTAAGAACTCTGGAGCCAGAACAATCAGTCAAAAATATTAAAAATTTGACAGGCTCAGATTCCCAATTAGGGTCCTGAAGAAGGGATAAAGCTACGATAGGCAGCAGTCCTGGCGAAGAAAGCCAACATTGTGTCCGGTGCCCGGCTAAGCACCGAACCCAGGATTGATCCGGTACGCATTTTCAGTTCCAAGTACAGGCTGAGATTCCCAATTAGTGTCCTGAAGAAGGGATAAAGCTACGATAGGCAGCAGTCCTGGCCAAGAAAGCCGACATTGTGGCCGGGGAGTACCTCAGTGCTGTAGCAATTATTTTAGATATTTTATGTTTTGCTAGGAATAGTCAAAGAGATTTGTATTTGTAACAAAATCAAGAAATAATCTAAAGTAGGTAATGGTGTAACCATGACAACGTAATATAATAAGAAGTAGTTAAATGTTTTAAAATATTTTGTTCTTCTGCTTATGAAAGTGTTAAGGAGTAAGACCTGTAATGGTCTCTCCGACTGTGTGCAGAAACATTTTTCTGTGTGCATCAAGGATGCATAAGAAGCGTGTGCGAAAGAAAAGTAGTTCATCGTGGAATGTACCGTTGGTTGTAAAAAGACTACATTAATAATATTTGGAACTGCATCAAAGAATTTAAAAGTGTTTATGAGGAATTAAATTTCCATCTTTGAACAAGAAAAGTATTATTCGTTCCTCAAAAATAGTAATACTATCTTTATCACTCCCGTTACCTCGACCCTGGGAAAGAAAAAGAACTTATCGCTCAAAAATTACAGATGCGCCTAATTATCCAGAGTTGCCGGAGAAATTTCTAGATTTCTTCAAGATCGTCACCGAAGGTGAGAAATTAATCTGCACCCACTTTCATCTCAAATAATCCTGCTTCAAGATGATGCCACAACGTGGTGCATCATCGTAGCATCTTCAAACATCGCATGAGCACAAAATATTGCTTCAAGATGACTTCCCAACTTGGGGCATCAAGATAATCCACTCGGAGATCATCTCACCATAACTCTTCTAAAAATCGCTTCAGTGCCTCCCCGTTAGAAAATCGCCCACTTCTACCTCAGTGCGTGGGAGTGGGCCACCAGTAGAGTTAGCACCCTAGACATATCAGGACTGTAGTGGTAGAATAGAAACAGAGCATTTAGAGCAGCGTAAGTAAAACGCTTAGAGCGAAAAACTGTATGGTTGAAAAACATAATTTCACCGACAATCAGTTGTCGAAAATTCCTGAATCAGAATCTAGATTTTGAAGGAAAAGTAATTTGGTAGAAGGAGCAAATACAGTAGAAACACTATTGCTTGTACATTGCTTATTCTTTGAGATGTGCTTGCAGAGCCACTGTTCTTAGTATTCACAACAAGCATCTCCGATGTTGAGCGGATTGAAGGATGTGGTCCACCAAGTTTTGTTTTAATTTACCTCCTCCGGCGTTATATCAAATCGGACGATGAATGAAATGGGTGAAATGATGCTCAAATGAGTCCGGGGTCAATGAAACTTAGAGCTAACCGACATTCCTCTTCCAGGATAAGGGAAACCCTCGGGAAAAAGAACCTTATCCACGTAACTCATCCTCACCGACACTCAAACTTGGGACCTCTTGAACGTGAGGCAGAAACACTACCATCTACGCCACCGAGGTGGGCGAGGTCTGCCTCCTTCGCCAGCTTCAAGTTCAGACCTTACATCTTTCTTATATTAGTAAGGATTAAAAAGGAAGTGTATGAAATTCCGTAAAACAAGGTGGAAGTTGGTCCCATTGTCTGGACAGTCACCGATTTTATTGTAGATATTTTAACAGTAGCGGCAGCAGTAGCGGCAACTTTCGTCGGCTACAGTACTGCACTACGAAGGCTCAATGTCGACACTTTCAATAGTACATAGGATTCACTAATCATTTTGGGCGGGCTTAGGATCCCTACAAGAAAACTATCACTCACTGCCTTGCAAAATACTGGTTCCCTGTTCAAAATTCTCGCCTTGAGACTTCGTTGCCATTGTTCCTTTGAATAAAGATCTCTAATGAAAGAAACGGTCATTGCTAGTTTTGTATAACACACAACTGAAAGGCTGACAAATAGCACAGGCCAAATATACATTTACAAATCACATACATCCATGTTTACTCACTGACACTTTTTGATAAGATATCCCTTGGAGTACACTGCTAAATTTGAAATTATGTGACTATTTTTTCGTACATTTTGTTCCCTAGTGTCAAAATCGCAATAAGTAAATGTATGGTTTCCTTCCATTCGCCTCAACTAGTACAATGTAACCTCTCCCTCTTATATAATTGTTGGCACCTACAAAAACGGCTGGTTATAAATCTCCATAGTTGTACTACTTGGCCACGATGACCTAAGCAGGCTCTATTGCACGACTTACGTTTTCTACCTCCATCAAGAGAGAGCATAATGTAATAACGAAGGTGAACCATGTGGTCAGATTAATGTGTTCTCCTTAGACGCAGTTTACGAGACCGGAAATATTAGTTCATCACTAAGTAACCCTTTGCAAGGACCACATGCGATTCGTTCTAAGCCTTTTAGGGAAAAAAACACACTTCATGTAAGAAAATCCAACCCGGATATGCAACGTTGCCGCAGTTGTACAAGCGTTAAAGAGAAAGCAGTGAGTAAAATAAACTGTAAAAAGGATACAAGTTGAATTACATGAAAATCATGCCTCTGAGCTCAGAAGAGTTAAATCAGCTGGAATAACTATATTGATTAAATTAAATATGTTTAGAGGTTATATTGAGGGAGCTTAAAAATACAGACTAGTGCGATGGAGATGTAGTTGCGGTAAAATGCAAAGAAAGTTCACCACCACGTCCCAATCGGAAGTCTTGGGGCGGATTTCCGGCAGGCACGGACTCCAATCCCAAAGCGTTACTCTGCCACTTCATTATCATGCTGCTGTAGAAAGAAGAACCTTCCGTTAATTTAATTCTAAAATAACTTTTACTAAACTTTGTGTAATCTATTGATTCAAAAAGTTAAGTACGAGCGCTGAGATGGAGACAAAACTCCTGTTCCCCCACCACTCTCCTCTCCTTTGTGCTTCTTTCTGTCGCACTAGTCAGTTACAGTGGCGTACCACATCATCGCTGATACTGAGGAGATAGATCTGAATGCCGTTCACCTTCTCTAAACGCTATCCTTCTCAGGTTAAAGTAAATATAGAGCTTTACTCGTGCGATGATTCAATTTGTATGCGACGCATATTAGGCACAGGAATTTCTAAGTAATGAAGCCAGGATAAAAATAAATTAATAAATAAATAAATATATAAATTTACGCTGCAACTTCAAGATTACGTCAAAAATCACTCCCAATCCTGGTACGATCTATTGGGGTGAATAGACCAACGCTAGAATGAGTCATACCTGTCGTCAGAGACTTATGATGCAAGTTCTTCTACACATCAAATGCTTATACACTGGAAAAGGTTGCTGCACGCATTGGTCGCTAGTTTGATGCAGCTTATTCTTACGTTGTAAATTTTGAAGCAGTGTGGCCTATCCTCAGGGTAGAGCAAGGGTTCCGTCAAACGTTATACGTGGCTATGTATAAGTAAGGATAGTTCTAATGACACTGGAATGCAAGTTTCAGACTGGTTTAATGACTGCTTCTTTTTATCATCACATCAATCGCGAAGTTGCCGACCAAGAGTTACCAATATATCACTCTTCAGAGTTACCGTATGTAGAATGCTTATTACGCGATAACACTCAATTCCTTATTTATGTAGAAACTGATGGATACCTTTTCTCCTTGGCTCTGGTCTGCGTTCACCAGTTGTGTCTTTCCTAATGGACCGCTAGTCCAGTTGTGTGTTCCTCACTGCAGCTGCGTTCGACCTTCACCTCTCAAAGTCCATCTTTATTCGCACCAAAATCCTTTTGTGGCTATTTGGTCCATTGTGATTATTAGTCTCGATCATGCAATTATTAAGGGTCCGAACAATGCCTTTTCAAACGGAGTCAAGTGTTATCCACTTAGAATCCCTGCTAAGAACCCACTTTCTCTCAGCACTTTGTTAAACTCCTTACCCCAACTGCACCTGCTCGCGTTTTAGCAAATATACCACGTTCCTTTAAAACCCATTCCTTTGAAATCCCTTGATGTCGGTGTCACTTACCTATGATAACTGCCTGTTTATTTGAGTGTGGCTAACTTGAAGGCCAACTGCTTAACAATTCCTATACCTATTAAAGATACATAACAATTATTATAAAAAACGATAAGGCAACGTGACCTAGTTCTCTGGTACCTCTCTAGCATTTGTAAGTTATGAAGAGTGAAAATCTTGAGAAAATCTCAGTCAAATCTTTGCTGGATTTGAATTGTAGGCCTATGGGAGTCCATATTTCGACGCCGTAAGGCTGTGTTCGACATATAAAAGCTGAAAAATGTTAACTGTAAAGAAAAGAAATACAAAGCAAAGGCTACTTAATCATTCGTTGGCACATTTGAGCATCATTTCACCCATTTCACTCACCGTCCGTTATGACTTAACGTTGGAGGACGTAAAATTACAACAAAAAGATGCCATTACTTTATCAGTTCGCTTACCTTTATGTTTCTTATCTTGTCTCTTCTCAGTTATGTAACAGTAAGTTTGGAAATGGAGCACAGCTCCTTTTGATTTAGCCAATCATGTATATGAAATATATAGAAAGTCCACGATACATACATAACCTCTAAAATTCAGCTTTTTGTAGATTTGGAAGCTTTATAAATGATTCTGCTCAGATATAAAGCAGTTGACTTCATTTAACAGCATTTAATGATGACACCGTATCTACTGCAATATATCATGAGTATTTATTACCTACATTTCGAGAGATTTATTGGTTGGAAAGTAAAATCAGCGAGTTTGGAGGAAATTATGGGTGTCTTAATGACCTACTATTACCACTTCCCATGAGATAAAGAGAGTCAATAGCCAGAGGGAATAACACGAATAGGCAACCAACAGTAACACCTAGTTGTATATAATAGCCATCTTACCATCGAGGAAGATAGCTTTGCAGCACATAAGGCCCACATGCGGAATCTCCCGGGTTCGGTTCTCGTATGATATCGAGTTTCTCACGCTTTTTCTTGGTCGGTGGATGCAATCCGGGTGGGGAGGGGGGTTGTTCTCATTTAACTTGATTTCATTTCCATCATTTCTCTTTCATTCCGATTTCTTCACACCAACACCATTCTTATTGGTTTTGTGGCATAATGGATGAATCAACAGGACACTAGAGAGATGCTTGTTCGAAGGGTCATTTCTCGCACTCTGTAGGTAGCTTCTGTGGTGGAATAAGTCAAGTCTGGGTCTTCCACGCATCTGCCTACCTGTCATTCTTTTAGTTCATCCCTTTCACCGGAGGGGAATTGAGAATTTTTTGATAAACCAAGCGAATTAAGTAGGTCCAGAGGTGGCAAGCAGGCCTGTAAGTTTATGCGGCCCAGACTTGAATCCCTCAGCTACCTTTGGTTAAGAGTTACTTAATATTCCCCTTAAGGTTTGTAAGTATTAACAAAAGTATAAATAAAAGAGTATGCCTCAAAACACGAAAACACGAGAAACATTAGTCGCGCTTAAAAGTTAGCAAAATTATTTATGCCCGCCTCTGTAGCTTGGTGGTAGAATGTCTGCCTCACGTTCAAGAGGTCCCGAGTTCGAATCTCGGTCAGGGTGAGTTACCTGGATAAGATGTTTTCCGGGGTTTTCCCTTATCCTGAAAGACGAATGTCAGGTAACTCTAAGCTCTATGGACCCCGGGCTCATTTGAGCATCATTTCACCCATTTCATACATCGGCCGATATGACTTAACGTTGTAGGACGTAAATTACAAATGACTGATTATTCCATTATTATAAGTCAAAGCTCCCAATATAAGAGAGGCACGTATGAACATATTAAAACACCTGGTGTGTTGCACCCGCATCACCTACTCTAATGTTTCTTTAGACAATATTGTTAAAAATACTTGTTCTATCTTCATGTTAATCGAGATATGTATCTTAAGAAAGATTTTTCTTAAATAGTTCCTACACGTACAATTAAATAATGGAATAAATTAGGTTTAAGGATAGCGGATCTTTTCACAACTATTTGGTGCCTGATCCTAGAAATTCCAGAACTGGTAATTTCAAACTAATATTAAAGAATATATCTAAAATGGTTAACTCTACGGTCAAAATATATTTCACATAGTTTAATCCTTAAATAAAATGTATATTTGTATTTTTAAAATATACGCAATATATATGCCGTATATTTCATTTGTCTTTGAAATATCTTAAACATTTAATGTATGATTTAGTTATATAATAACGTTTTAATTTTATTATATATTATACATGTGATCATATATAATAAACGTAATTATATTATACATGTTTATGGTGTTATAATTCAATTGAAATGTTAGACATTTTTTTTAAATTGATAACATTTTCAAGCAAACTTTAGTTTGGAGTGTTTTTTTTTTTTAAATCATCGGGTCACATCCGTAGAAGATCCTGAACTTAATATACCAAGTTTGGTTTACAAACAAATTTTTAAATTATTGTGTTTGCAGACAAACACATACACACACTAAAAGTGCTTTTTTGCATTCAGACAATCTCAAAATGTGTATTTCCATTGAAATCTGAATATTGAGGTTTTGGGTGGAATACAATACCTTCCCAAATCTACTGAGAACGCGGTAAAGAAAGTAATATGAAATGATTGAAAAACTAAAATGGATATATCTAATCAAAAACCCGTATCTGTGATGTAATGAGTAGTTATATGCATGGACATCGGAAGGAGTGGAATTACAATTTAGTAGGAATGAATTTTCTGGATCACGGTATTTTCCACATACTTCTTTTATCTTGAAAATATAAATGTTGTGGAATTCTCAAATTTTGAATTCTGCAATAGCACATTTAAATAACACAAACTGAAAATATCATGCCTTTAGCATCGGAATTTGTCGAGTAAAGGGGTATTGGAAGAGCCAATTTCCAATACCCTTAGTAATTCCGAAATATTCGCTTTGGTACGTTCACATTTTCTTAAACACCTGTAATACATTTTCCAATAGCAAACATTGTTAAATACTTCGGGCGTTTATGCAAAATAAATACTAAATGCAGTCTTCCAACATCAAGAGACGATATCAATTATGTGACGGTGAAATTCTACGAGTATAAATTTTTCTGATGCTATCTTTATTAATTAAGCAGAGAAGAGGAGATTTCAGCATCTCTTCAATAGGCATTTTGTGTCACGGAGAGGAGAGACCCCTAGCGCACTCTTGTAAGTTATGGATGATTAGAACTGCTCATACTAATGCTGCTTTATATTTTATTTACATATTGGAAGTGCAATAGACACAAGAGTTTCCCAAAAATTGTAGTCTGTTCCCACAGACAAGTAAGGGAATATCTTCACAATTACGAGAGCTGTTCAATAAAGAATGATCATAATTTTTACGGTCATAATTTTTCGCCCTAAACTTCAATCTTATTATATTCTGTTAGCTTAATGTGAAACAAACACGCCGTAGTAGTTTCATTGTTGGTACTCCTGGTTCCCGTCTGTGAGAACCAGACAAGTTCAGACATGTTCAGTATCGCCTACCGCTGCAGTGGAGGTAACATGCAGTTAAAGTTGATGTTAGAGCAAGATCTGGGGTTTCTTTCAAACGTAATCACTGCTGATGAAGCTTGGCTACATCATCTTGACCCTGACAACAAACAGCAAAGCTCAGTGTGGGAATCTCCTTCATCACCAACCACAAAGAAAGCAAAAGTGGTTGCTTCTGCTGGGAAAGTTATGCTCATTTCATTCTTTGATATTCATGGAATGGTTTATCAGCATGTTGTACCTGCACACACATCAGTAACTGGACGGGGATCTCCTGAAAACATTTCAAGTCCATATCGGGCGCAAAAGACCACATTTCCGTAAAGCAGGCTGGATGCTGCAGCACGATAATACTGCGCGGCTGCATATTGCCAATGTTGTTGCTGAATATCTTGCAAAAGTCAACGTGAAGTGCATCCCTCACCCTCCCTATAGTCCGGATTTAGCCCCTTGTGACTTTTTTCTATTCACTAACTTGAAGAAACACCTTCGTGGGAGACATTATCCATCGTCCAAAGTAGTGGTGAACGCTGCGCAGGCGATTTTGAAGGATCTCTCAAAAAATGGTTTCCAGCATGTCTTTGAAGACTGGCAGAAACGCTGGGACAAGTGCATCGCATTCAGGGGAGACTATTTTGAGAAGGATCATCATAACTATGCGGACGAGTAAAGGTACGTTGACAGAAAAATAAAAATTGTGATCATTCTTTATTGAACAGCCCTCGTATAATATATCTGCACGCAAATCTCAGCGCATTTCTTACTTCATATCTAATAATACACCAATATGTGCAACGTTTTGAAATTCTAAATCTATATTCGTAATGAGTGATAGCGAGAGAGATCACTTGATAATCCTCAGCATCACAAATTGAACCACAACCCTCCCTAATGCGAGCCACAGAAGCTACCGAGTCATGTCACTCGGTGCATTTATGGTAATAACAACTACATTTCTTTTATATCTTCCTCACCAATGCTGCTGGTAGGAGTCGCTTGGGCTCCCTCAGAGCGAGTGAGCCTAAGCATATTGACCTGATAGATGGAATCAGGTTTGAGGAGTCGGACCAACGTCTGGGATGAATGAATGATGGGGCACTTGGTGGAATGATGGTGGAAGGAAACCGGAGGACCCCAGCGCCATGTTGTCCACCACAAATCCCACTTTGCGGTCGCCTGGGATCGAACCCGGGCCGCCTAGGTGAGAGCCAAGCGGTCTAACAACTCAGGTATGGCGCGGCCATAAGTAAAATAAGCAAGTCCTTTGGAAAAGTGAATAAAAATTATAAAAACTTTATATAGCATTCCATGTAACCGAGTGACGATAATAGAACGGTATCCTGCTTCCAATATACCATGTTGTACTCTAAACCATAATTTGTATTCAAATACTGCGTTCTACGTTCTGTTTATACATCGGCAAGTAAAACTAGTGTGATGAAAGCCCGGCTACAGCATTGAATTTTTCAGACTTTTCAGTTTTTCACGACTGGTGTGCAAGAACGAGGTTAACTGGAGGTCTGCGCCAAAGACATGTAACGAGATAAGCAGCATGTTTGCGCACCTGTCATCGCCGGATAACCAGATTATTCTAGAATTTTCGCTTTCTCAAACGTTATAAAACTATGTGGAAACTTCCAACATTTGGTAGCCTTACAAGAAAATGCTCTGTTCTACGAACAGGCTTCTGACAACTCTGATGAGGTATAGTGAGTGTTTGACTTCCTGGAGGGTGAATGTCCTCATGGGGCGCTAGTTCATCGTGTTTAGTTTCGCCGAAACAATGCGGAAGAAAGTGAAGTGACACCGAAATAGCTCACATTAGGAAAGTGACAGAGTGAGCTAAGCGAAATGTCACTATAAGTTTAACTGGATCATTAGGTAACAAAAAGTGTGTGAAGTGCCGAGAGTACCGGATGACATCACAACATACATACGTTTTGTGAAGTCATTTATGTGAGATCTACATACTTAACTTTCACTTAGATACCGCTTTTCAAGACAAGGTGCAGAAGTCCAGCGTTACACTGTAATCCTAGTAAATTTGTGCATGGTAGACACTGGTATGACAAAAGAACAATTTGTATATCAGATGTTTGATGAGGCTGTCTTGAAATTAACGCCTAAGCATAAATCCATATTACCCTCAGATTTAACACTTGTCTCATTTGAAATGTTCAAACTGCAAAATTATCGGTTCCTACGCTGTTTTACATAATTTGACGTGGTCCTAAAAACATTTAATACTAATCGTTATGGTGCAGAGAGCCATACCATGTAGTGTTGAAAGCTTCTCGTGACTTGTAAATCATCTTCATTACAACCTTTGTTGCACTTAGTGGTGAAAAACCGGTTCGAGGCAACGTGTAAACATTGCATTCGGAAGTTCACGTGTTCGATTCCCTTCGATTCCTCTGTATTTTGTGGCTTTCCGTATTTATTAAGTGAATTCTGTAATGAATTCTTATGAGGAACGACTTCTTTCCACCATTTCTCTATCAGTTTCTTTCTCATCCTTCAATTGTGCTTTAAGTTTCGTGGGATATGGCGTTGCTGAACAGATGGTGCGGCTGCTTGCTCATAGGAAGGAGTACTCTCCATGGATGCTATAGAGTCCACAGATTATTTATCGCCCTATCATTCGCTCCAGAGTGGGACAGGTCTTCCGCTACCTACTGAATCTCTGTTAATTACAGGACATGTTAATTACAGGACCATATCACCACCGGTGTGATGAAATTTCGAACCGCAGGAATTGTTTTATATGGTAGTAAATTTATTGACACGGGGCTCTCACTTTTAAATTGGAACCGGGCTGCAAAAATAAATGACAATGTGTATAGAAGGTCATTTTAAGCCAACACATTATAAATTTATTCTATACTTGTGACTTAATGGCTTATTTAGAATTTTACTAAAGCACACGAAAACCATATTTATTATTAATTCGATAATATTTGATGAAAATTCCTGGAGAAAGACATGGAGGAGGAGAAAGAAGAGTAATTCGTCATTAAGTAGATAATTCAGTCGAGCTAGGGGTTCCGTTGGTTGTAATATTGTTGTTAATGAAGGTCACACGTGTTTAGTAAATCTTTCAGAAACGCCACATAGTTGTATATAGAAGAATGGAAGAAAGCACTGGGCTGAAATCCGTCACAAAGGGAGAACGGCCAACCTCATGCATACTTGATTCGTTGCCTTAACGGCGAGCGCAGAACCTTGTCCGACCAATAATTACTGCTGAAGTGGCGATTATACAGTCATTTACATAGTTCTATGTTTCAATTCCCGTTCAACAGGGGTTCCCACAACGTACGAGGTGAATGTGACTAAAGCACGCATGCAATCAATTGCTTTGTGTGCTTAAACAGCGCACCTTGCCTAGTTAGGGCAACAGTTAACTTCATACTTGCTCTCTTCAACCAAAGAGAAGAAGCAAAACCTTTAAATTTGTCATTACAATCATATCAGGTGTTTAATTTTAATAGTAAGCATATCTAGATAGCACTTTTTCCGCTTACTGTTAGTGGGTTGTGATTATTCCTCTTAAATTAGAATATGAGTAAAGTTTTAGTAAAAATAATGAAAATTAGAAAAGGAAAATTAAACATTTTCGTAATAAAACAGTATTATTTCTAAATTTCTAAAACAAGCATCCATTTTGTTGCTTTGTGTATTTAAACAGTTAATTTAAATTACAAATGGACAGACGTATGTAAATTTAAATCTTTTCTCTCATTCGTCTTTCCAGCAATTTTATACCCGAAATATTCCACAACATACAGTTTCTTAGTAGTTTGTATTACATTTTGTTTACTGCCCACCAAAATTAATTAAACTAAATTCCCATTTACTATTTTAAATAATACTCCGATGTTGAGTGTTAAATTGCAGATAAGCTTTACATAAATTGACATTTTACAGAACACAGAAATAGTTTTCCTGCAATAAATAGTATTAGTGCAAAAACCTCATAAAATACTTATTTTTCAAACTCATTTATTGTAAAACACGAACTCCTCTAGTGGAGTGCATTTTTATTAGAAAGTTGAATTTAGAAAATAAACAATTTGGCCGTAATTTTAAAATGCGGAACTATTACTGTCACTGGTTGCAAGAGCTGATTTACATTTCAATATGCCTTACTTGGTGCATGTTTCAAAAATTGCCTAAGTGCACTGCCTTAATGAAAAAGAATTCAAATTGTACGAGGGTTATGCCAAACGTCTTTAGCAGAGATGCAGAAATACATTTTACTCACCAACCAGCTACAACTTTTCAAAATACACTCAATGAGAACTCATACATTTTTGCATCCTTTGAAACAACTTAGAAAATGTCTCAGGCCAAGCATCTTTATAGATTTCACTTAGAGCACTGTTGTACGCTTCAATAGCCTCTTTATCGGAAGAAAAAAACTGCCCAGGCAGTTTTTCCTTTGTCTTTGGGAACAGGAAAAGGCACATGGGGCCAGGTCTGGTGAATAGGGTGGGTGAGATAAGACTCGCACTTTCTCCTCTAGGAATTCCATGGTTCTGGCAGCCATGTATGCTGAGGCATTGTCGTGATGCCCACTCTTCCTCTTGGGATGCTTTGACCTCCATCTTGCAAAGACTTTCGGCAGACATTCAGTCACATACCACTCTGCAGTGACTGTGGCGTGTGTCCAAGGTCACAGAGGTGAGATGACTCATCTTGGTGAAGAAAGTGGCCACCATCTTCTTTCCAGAGCTCCTAGTTCTCCGAGTTTTAGTGGGTGGTCCTGAACTGGAAAGCACCATACTGATGACTGCCTCTTGTTTTCGGGGTCATAATGGTACACCATGTTTCATCATCTGCGACGATATTGTAAGTGTCTTTGGACCATCCTTAGTCAAATTTTCAAGCATATATTTACACCAATCCACTCTTGCGTTCTTTTGGGCTTCTGTCAGTGAATGTGGCACCCAACGCGCACATCTCTTGGTTAGACCTAAATAATCATGAACAATGGTCTGTGCTGCGGTCGACCCAATATTTAGAGTCCCTTCAATATCGCGATATGTGAGATGAGGATCCTCTTGGATCATTTTTGCTCACAGCTTCAGAATTTTCTTGAGTCACTGTCGTTGCGTGGCGACCAGGACGAGGTTCAACTTCAAGAGACTTCCTGCCCCTTGAAAATTCACGGAACCAATTTCAAACAGTGGCCCTGGATGGGGCACATTCACCAAAAACATGTGCTAGTGAAGAGTGGCTTTCTTCTGCATTTAACTTTTTTTTTGTAGTCATAATAAATCATTGCTCGGAAATTACGGAGCGACAGATCCATCTTGCACTGTGTCTGTCTCACCACTAACTGCGTCTTCACTCGCTGTCCACGCATGGCCCTGTGGTGGAGGGACTGACACACGCTTGCTCCAACATCGCTCTTTCAAACTACAATAATGTCATGGTTGTCAGATTTTCCGTCTTAGCTTTGCTAAAAACTTTCGGCATGGCCCTCGTAAAAATCGGATTTCTCACATTAGTTGAAAAGTTAACAATAATCATAACATGAAAAGTACTGAAAAGGCAAAGAATATAAGTACTTAAAGCAACGAATATAAGTATTTATATTTAGGAATATTGGACAAGCTGGCAATATAATATAGAAGCAATGGTCATAGAGAGGCATATCAAAAACAAATGTAAACATTTGCTAGATATAGGATTAATCACGTGTGCTAAAAACAAAAGGTTAGGTTAAGAGAGGACAAGACGTGGTCAGAAGAAAATAAGAGGGGAATGCAAAGAATAGAAATGGCTGGTATTTGATCTGGAGAACAAGGAAATACAGCAAATGTATGGAGAAAAGTACAGAATTGACAGAGAAATGCAGATCAGCAGCGGAAAATAGTCAACAAATAAGGTTTGACTCAGAATGGCATCATTGTAAACCTCAATTTGCTTTAGTTCAAAGAATAATAACCTTTCTTTTAGCCGAGAAGTACAAATTTGGTTCATATTCTAGCTCATTCTGCATTATTAAGAGAGAACAGCTGAGGATAAAATATCTGACACATTCCTGTGTTAATAGAAGGAGAGTGTTACAAGCTAGTTGCAAGGAACAAGCAATTGGTAAGTACATTTTTGCAAAAGGTGATCAGATCGGAGTGTAAGATTCAGGGAAAATTAGTGTCTTTGTACAGGTATTCAGTAAATTCTAGGATGGCACATAATAGTTCTATTGTTATAGATGAACCTTACAGTTCATAACATGCTTGGTTGCTTAAAACACCCGGCGGATTATTGAAATACGTAGTCAAAATTAATACAAGAAAATGAACTTATTAGGCCAAAGTACATCAGTGTCCTTATATATCATATATCTAAATCCTGCAAATTTAAGTAGTTTTTAGATAACCGATCATAAATATAAATTTAACATTCGTAGGATATGGATTTTCTTCTCTTAAATAAATGAAATAAATTGCAACAGTACTGGTTCCCTGTCCAATATCACTCCCATCGTCCTTTGGCAATTAAGTTACGCCTCTATCTCGTGTTCTTGTGGTGGACAGACCCCTGGTTTTTTCGTGGGGGAGGTTCCGGGTCGCCAGGCGAATGCTGGATAGGTTACTTACATCTGCACACACTCGGAGAGACAAATACACGTCTTACCCCTAGGACCTTCGTAAGCAGAAGAACAAAATCTTTTAAACAATTAACAACCTCTTATCATATTACGTTGTCATGGTTACACCATTACCTTCTTTACATTACTTCTTTATTTCATTACAAATATTAATCTCTTTGACTATTCCTGACAAAAACATTAAATATGTAAAATAACTGCTACACATATCACACATTCACTTTCATATGACACAGTCTGCATCTTTTTCATGTAGCTAGTTTAAATGCCAGTCTATAATTCTCATATAATTACACGTGATAGCTATGTATATGAGGCACAAATGGAGTTTTGGTTGTTAATGATGTTTTCCTACACTCAATCATTAGGATTAACTCCGGCTATTGCACTGATGGTTATTTATCACAGGGAAAATAAATAAATTAATTTAGGGAATTAAAATATGAATGGAATCCCGGCTTCTAGTAATGAGGTAGAAAAAAATCGTTCATTAAACAGGTATTGAAAACAACACATGTTTCAATCATAAAATCCTCAATACGAAATAAAAATAACAGAAACAAAAACCTCCGCTATCCGTTAAAGCAGCCGATATCCCTAAATGTAATTCAGGTTTTTTATATATTATTGAATGGTATTTAGCCGTGTTTATTTAAATGCACGCTAATAGATTAAGGCATTCATTTATGTGAACTTATCAAAACGAATAGCTATGGGTTTTTAAGAACTGAGGTCAACTGAGGTATTAGCAGAAAAAGTTTCAACTGCCAGTAAGAGTATATTATGTACTGATGATATGGTATAATCTAATGAGATGGCTTGGCGATAACGAGCGAGTCTTCCATTCAGGGTTCAATACCTGTTGGCAGGAGCATGGAAACAAACTTTGATTAAGTAACTTCAAATAGTTCTTCCAAACTCGAAGGCAGTTTTATGAATGAAAGCCAATCAAATATAACTTCCTTTGGTGATAACTTTTTCTTAATCAATTTCTGTTCATGCCGTCATGATTGACAATTGAATTTCCTGCGTTTATTGTTGGTAATCTATCTACCTGCACATTATACGATGTAGTAGTGTTTGCCATCTACGCCCAATAAATATGTCATTTCGGACAATATGATACATTATATTAAATTACATTTTAGAAAGAAAATTTATCATGTCGAAGTTTACAGTTCCCTCGGAATTTGACAGTTAGGACTGAGGACCATCTTGTAAACGCTCGTCAAGGAGATAAGTCCTGGCGGAATTCGAATGGAGGATCTATCAAATGCGAAACTCACACTTAACCATAGGGTCACCTTGGACGGTTTAATGCAAGTGTGTTATTACAATTAACTATCTTAAACCCCATAATATTATAATTATATGTATTATTGGAGACATTGAATATATTAATATTTGAGATTTCAGTTTTACTCTGTAAATACCTAGATATTTTCTCCCTTTGTATTTATTGGTTTTCAATAATTATTTAATTTATGAAGCAGATAGGCATGAGCTGCAAGTTATTGTTTTAAAGACCAAACAACCATTGTTTCATCATATAATATGACATTATTTAAGGTTGAACTTTTTACTGTGGTGCACATTTAATTTAATTTAGTTCAAAACGCGTAAAATAAGAAGTTATGTTCTTGATAGCCACTGTTATTCACTTTGATATCACAGTGGCTGTGCTAGTCGTTTCTCGTCAGTGTTACTGAAAATGTTTATTGTTGTCACTATCACGATCACTGGTGAGGCTAACATCATTGTTGCTATACTCACAATGCTGTAATCTATAACACCCAACATGGTTCTGTATCACCCACCCCCGTCCCCGTCCTCCTTCAATATTTAGCTTGTTTCCTCCACTTAGCTTATTGCTAAATAATAGACTTCCAGAAGAGTAATAAATCTCTTTCCCCCATTTCTTCGTTGCAATTAACACACCACGTTTCTGCAAGAAATTTCTTTATGGTATAATACTTGGTTATGCACTTTTCAGATAAGACTCAATGTCCAAAATTATAGTTAAAGAGGCTGGGATGTGTGGAATAAGCACTTCTTTAAATCATTTTGCTGGTTCATTTAGCCGTAGTAATCCCTACTGTTGCTATTACACAAATATAACTATTTGCAATAAAAACTTCACTTATCTTAAGAAAATGATGTTATTTTTTCTGTTTTAATTGAGATCTATTTCACAACCAAATTGCTTGCATAGTCAGTCCATCAACACACTCAGTTGTCGAGGATTCCGGTTACCATGTTATGTTTTTTCAGTATTACCAACATCTGAAAACGAAACAAACCTAAAACCAGAATCAAATGCTTGCATTTCAAAATTCATTACGCGAGTTTATTTTTTAAAATAAATATATTTTCCCAAAATATTAAAAAATAAATATATCGTAATGAATTTTGAAATACCAGCAGTTTATTCTGTTTTTAGGCTTTTTAGTTTTCAAATTTTGGTAATATTGAAAAAAAACATCATAACATGGTGCTGTTGTCCTTGACAATTGAGTGTATTGATGGACTGACGATGCAAGCAATTTGTTTGTGAAATCGATCTCAATTAAAAAAGAAAAATTAACATTATTTTCTTAAGATAAGTGAAGTTTTTGTTACAAATAGTTATATTTGTGTAATATTCATTGCTTCACTGTAGCTAGCTTCATTTTCCACGTAATCCCTGCCATTTGACATGTGCCATGTGGTGCTGGCTGGCTGTATTTAGCCAGAAGGTTTTTGCTGCGTGCCCACCCGTTAAGGTTTTTACCGCAGGTATGGTATTGAATTTGAGTCTTTGTAGGGTGAGATATAGGTTTTTAAATTTGTGTTATATTATAAGGTTATAGTTTTGTACCTAGGGGTTGAAGAACAGGATGCAATACCTTGCACCCTGGTGTTTTAATTTTGATTTAATTTGGAGAAAATTTTTATGCCAAGCAGCTTGGATATGTGGAACTCAGCTTTAGCTGCTGTTCGGACTAGCTCCTGGGTTATCTCGGCTTCCCGCAAGCCATGCGGGGTAACCGGTGCTGTCTAGAACGGCGTCTAGTGGGGTCATGATCTCCCAAGGATCAGACAAGGGCGCTTCTATGATTTGGTAAACTGGCGTATAATTTTGATGCCAGGTTCCTAATTTCATCCTCCACGTATGGAAGACTCGAGGCTTCGTGAAGCAAACTGGTAGGAAAATAACGCCCCACAGAATATATAGACCTAAGTCCTCTATTCTGTGCACGTTGAAGCCATGCTAGCCAGCTATCTGCGGCCATGCCCCAGATCTCGCAGGCATGAAGCATTACCGGGACTGCCAGCGCTCGGAAGAGGTATAGCTTCAGGCCAACTGGCATCGAGGTTGACCCCAGCATTGGATACAGGGAAGCAATTGCTCCCTGTACCTTCGCCGATAGGTCCCTGATGTGCTGGCGAAAAGTTAGACCTCTGCCGAAGTTGACACCTAGGTACTGGACGGAGTTGGTCAACTCTATCCTTCGACCTCGGTAGTTGAAGTTGGGGCAGTCTGCGGGGGTGTGGCCCTTTGTGAAAAGTATGGCGTGGCTTTTGTCCGGATTAACGGACATCCGCCAACGCCTACACCACTGTTGTGTTAGATGGAGATATCTTTGTAAGGGGTTGAAGGCTCTGAGGATGGTCTTTGCAGAACAGAAGCACGTCGTCAGCGTATTGTGCCATTTCGACGCGTGGCCCTGTTGGGAAATCTGTCATAAAGACGTTGAATAAGGTGGGAGATAGTACAGAGCCTTCGGGCACTCCGCCTCTCACTGATCTGAGTGTTGATGTTTTCCCCGCGACTGTGACTTTGAATGTGCGGTGTCGCAAGAAGCTGTGTAAGATGTTGATAATTTTTATGTTGGGAAAGTAATCCCTAGTATTTCTTCCTGCTTTATATAACAGTTCCGCTGCAATCACCAACCGCTTCTTGCCTGCAACATGTATCGTAAAGAACTAAACCAATTACCTGCATTGTATCTTTTGGAAACTTCAGAAACCTCATCTACTGCCAGAAACTCTTCTCGCTTATGCGAGTACCCCACGAAAAAAAATCTTGTTCTTGCTAAAATTATTGTTTGTTCAAGAGGTCCCGAGTACAATACTTGGTTGGGGTGAGCTATCTGGATAAGGTTTCTTCCGGAGCTTCCCCTTATTCTGAATGTTTAAAGTCGGGTAAATTTAAGCTCGGTGGAACACTGGGCCCATTTAAGTGTCATTTCACCCATTTCAATCATTGTCCGATATTAGTGTTGGAGGACAAATATATGTATTCTGCTGCCCACTATGTTGACTGCTTTAGTGGGAAATTTATGGAATTTTGCCTGGATTCCTTGATATTTTTCTGTTAAATTCCAAATCAACTGACGAGCCTCGCTATGGACCACAACATTTCGTTTATGAATGACCTCTGATTTACCCTCAGCCATAATAAGTTAAAGTAGCTTGGCACTTGTAACAAACAAATGCTTATGTGTTTCAAATGGGGAGAGTTCTCGCCAGTAGCAAATCAGATGCGTTAGAGCCTTCGCCGTTGCCACCTCGTTATCCCCACTCTTTTTATCTCTCTCTCTCTCTCTCTCTCTCTCTCTCTCTCTCTCTCTCTCTCTCTCTCTCTCTCTCTCTCTCTCTCTCTCTCTCTCTCTCTCTCTCTCTCTCTCTCTCTCTCTCTCGCACACTGCGAGTGTTCGTGGCGCTAGACGTAAGGGAACGCAAACTGATTTTTCCAAAGTTTTATAATAATGCAGTTGTTGAAATCACAAATACAACATAGATATACGTATATTATGCACATGGTTTAAATATTTACTTTAAATTAAATTATATTTTATGAATTCTTTATTTTTCTAATCCAACGAAAATACCAATGGTGCATCCATATATCTGTGAATGTTACTTACGTCAAAAGATAATTCGCTATTGCCATTGTCTTCAACATCTGAATACTGCAAATTTATGATGATAGGTTTCAAAGTCTCGTTACGTGCTATTTCTTTCCAAAAGTCGTCTTCTTGTACTTTATCTGATGTCTCACGCAATTTTCCCAGTCTTGTTGTGTTCCTTGTCAATTTCTTCGTGAATAAGTCGTTCATCGTCAGTTTAAAAATGTTATTTTTGCTTGAAAAATAATTTGAGCCCACATTAACTCTATTGGATTGTTCTAGCAGTTGTAAGGGGGAGGTGGATTGCATCTCATTGATCCAGCTGATTCACTTTTTCATGGAAGAGTAACTGAATAATGCTGCATTGAACCCTCTGGAGTAAATAGAGATTACGAACCGTTCATAAACAAAGATATAATGTGACCAGACACGTTCTGCCAGACTATCAAGAAGTGTATCGTTTCCTCTCATCGAATTTAACAAACACCTTGGCTTATTTAAAGTACATATTTCTTTTACCACGTCATGTCAAACGTTTACGTTTCAGTTCTGAGTAATTTCAAATATACGTTCACGCATACATGCCAACCAATAATGATATTCATTACAGTGCTTACGTCGCAATGCATTGTTATAATATAATAGTACCTACTTTATTTATTTGTATTAGGAAAACTATTTCAGCTAAGAATATGGGGTTTTTATGGTAATGGATCAGTTTTTGCAAAATTTGAATTTTTGTCTTAGAGCGAATAGTATTCATTAGAGATTGATTAGTTTGTCGCTCGGCGCACACCACATAGCGGGAATGCAATACCACAACACCGCAGAACTCCGATTGCTTGCTCACCTAGTAGCGCTCAAGGACAAAAGCCTTCCCATTTGAAACACATAATAGAAGTGAGAGCCACACCACTGATACTCGTATAAGGAACAATAACAGTATAACGTGATAATTTCTGTTTATGCAATCATTGCCACAAATCACCAGGAAACCCCTCGTGACAAATCTCCCCGCATCAAGCAAACACAGAGCTTAGTCCCGTACAGCACCGTACTGTTGTTTACAATACCAGAGTAGATGCTGCTTCTTTGCAGCTGTGCATTAAAGCCGTGGATATTGCAAACCAGGTTCAGTAAAGCATATCTTGAAGTGAATCAGTCCACTTGAACTACAAAAGTACAAGACTTTCCTCAGTACTGTCGTTAACCCGTTATCTACGATAGCGCGGCTTGTGTACACAAAGAGCCGGCAAATAAAGATAACGGAGATAAAAGACCTACCGACACATATAAGTGAGGGAAATGGACATTTCTAGTCACTTCTTGATTGTTAGAGATTACTCGCTCTCTGGTTTGTTTTATAACAGTCTATAAATTATCATTGGAGGTATATATAAGAGATTGTGACACGCCAGAGGAGTCAAAACAGAGCGGCAGTCGTGAACAGATGTTGTAACGAGAGTCGATATAAACAGGTGTAATCAGAAGCTGCTGTTGTGGTCATCGACCTTGGTAGATTGTGTATGTAATGCAATAGTGCTACTGTGAGTGTATTTCTACGCAAATAAAGAATACTTAGAATTTCGGAAAATTGGACTTTTAGTTATACGAACCCACAAAATTACAGTACTTACGCATTGTCCACTCCGCACAATGTAACACAGAGCGCACCATCCAATATGGACACTATTTAACTGAAAAATGCAGAAGATTTGCCCTTGAGATTCCAAAGTATATTTCACTGCATGCAATACTAATTCTGGGGGCATAAAAGAATGATAAAGGAATGAGCCAATAAAAATATATAAGCTCATGAACACTATATTTCACAATGAGTATATGTTTCTCTTATAAATACTACAGATATAAACGAACTATAAAACTTTCTCATAAAATATAAGTTTTTGGATTTTAAAATAAAATTTTCTAAAATTGAATTTTAGAATTCTATTTTACATTTGTATTTATTTTATTCATTACACAAATAAATTGTTTCTGTACATATATAAACGAAATATCCGATTAAAAAGTAAGTATGCCACTAAAACTTCATTTTGAAGCGTTTCGAAGCTTTACCAGATAAGTATTACGTTCGAGTGTTGCGATGCATTCATATCGATTTGTTTTCACTTGCCACTCACTGTGATCGCTTACCATGGCAACTTAGGGCAGTATTCAGACCCCTAATATTTGTATAATTACACTTAACAACTTCAGTAGTGTCAAGTTTTCGATCTCTGCTAATGATAGAGGTTTTGATTTTCCCTAGCACTTACATTATAGTAAGTAAAACCAAGTATCGCAATCCAAAATTCCAAAACTTACCTCAAAATGGCATTTTAAATTACCTTATATGCGCAAGTAAAAGATGTGTATATGTGCTAGTAGCATAACTTAGTATGATGAATATCAAACGTTATGTAAAAAACTGAAGCTGCTGACAGTGAAGTAAACTAGGTTATTAATAATAACTAAACACTAGTAACACAACTTCACTTATCTTATTTAAATCCTGGGACCGGTTTCAAAGCAAACATCTGCTTTATCCTCAGCCACTCAGCTTGACACTCACCCAGGATTTAAATAAGATAAGTGAAGTTGTGTTACTAGTGTTTAGTTATTATTAATAATATCAAACGTATTTAAATCCATAGTTTTCCAATAATAATGTTTCATATACAGGGTCGCGAGTTCGAATCTCGGTCAGGGTGACTTACATGGATAAGGTTTTTCCTGGGTTTTCCCTTGTCCTTTAAGACGAATGTCAGACAACTCTAAGCTCCATGGACCCTGGACTTAACGTTGGATGACGCAAATTACAAAAAACGAGGCTCCCATAAATAATCGGACGAAGCAGAGTACTAAGTTTCGAAAGTGAAAATCAACATTTGATGTGTTATTTTATTGAAATTAATGATAATCGACAATTACATGGTTCGTTCTTGTACGAATATAAACGTTATTTCACATAAAAATTATATAATGCATGCTTTTTTAAGAATTAAAAGGAAATAAGGCATTTTTGGCCCTCAAAAATAATCGGACATAACTTGAGTGTGATGCAAAATATGTGTTAGTACTTTGTGACACTCCCTCTTCTTTTCACTTCTTCTCGCAGCCTATTTGACTTGGTGTGCACCAGGTTTTTCAGGTAGGCTGTAGAAAGTTTGTTACATTCCTCTTGCAACCTCTCCATCAAGTGCTGTTTGGAGGAGATGGGGGTCTCCCGCAAGGCCTTCTCCAGTTTATCCCATACTTCTTCTATGGGATTAAGATCCGGGGATTGAGGGGTTGGAAGCAGTACATGAGGACAGTTGTAAAGTAACCATAGCTGCACAATGTGGGATGCATGCTTTGGATCATCATCCTGATAAAATGAGAAGCTGTCCAAAATACCCATCATATCTGCACTTTGTTTTAAATTTTGCTGTCTAAGATAGACTTCTTTGTTCATGGCTGTGTGTATGAACACCAGCTTTCTCACTCCCGTAGAGGAAATACAGTCCCATAGCATTACACTCCCTCCGCCGTGTTTGACTGTGCTTGTAAATTGCGATCTTCCAGCTCCGTGTTTGGTTTCCTCCACATAACCACCCTGCCATCGGAACCAGCAAGGCTGTATTTGCTTTCGTTACAAAAAATAACTTGGTCCCACCAATCGGTTGTCTTGGCAAATTGTAATCGCTTCTTTTTATTTTTGCTGGAAAAGTATAGCTTTTTTATGGATACGTGACGATTTAAATCTTGTTTTCGCATGGCCCTTCTGACCGTTTCAGAGCTGTCAGTCCTACTTCTTCCTGAATCTCAGCACAAATCATCGGAGCACTTATACGCGGATTCCATTTTACCTTCCGCATAATATAAGACTGCCTATCGGTAAGAAGTTTTGGTCGCCCTGGCTTTGCTCGAGATTCAATTCTGTCTTCACACTTATACCGGTGAATTATGTCACTAATTGTACTTTTGCTAAGATTCACAATCTCTGCGATTTCCCCGGTATGTTTTGTTTTTTCATAGTGATAGATCACTGTCTCTGTTGAAAGGTTATGCTTACCTCTGGGCCCCATACTATGTTCTTGCCTTCTTCTTGGTGCACAGTTGACGTACTTCTTCTATGATGTTGTTTTGCCTACTGACAGACTTCACCTACTCGTTTATATTGCATTTCATTTGTGCTGTCCGATTCCTTTTGTGTCGTAAACTCATGATATAAAGAAGGTTGAATGGCTAAGCTCTTAGTTTAGCCACATTTTCAATCTATAAAACCGATATTCATAGCAAATGAGTTTAGCTTAACACAAGGAGTACCTTTATATTGATACACATAATCTATCCTGCTTTATATAGCACCCCATAGTGAAATGCAAAGTCTATACGATTATTTATGGAAGTCAGTGCAGGTTTTCAAGAACTCCTAATTGAACTTTACATGACATTTATTTTTCACATTCGGTAGAAAATTAGTGCAAAGTATGAAGATTTGGTAGCTACTGTGTTATCCGTGAAGAGAATCAGGCGTAAGCGAAGAAACTACAGAAAATAATTCTCATAGTACAGTAACATAATACCAGTAAAGGTGCACAACTAATCCGACATTTATGTGCAGCAAAATGTGAAGTATTAATCACAAAGCAAAATATATATTTCATCATAATTCCAGTACAATAATTAATAAATTTTGTTAAACACGTGCTGTACCGTGTTAAATGATTCATTTTTACCGTAAATTTGCATCTGTTGCATAGAATTTTAGATAGATTGTCCCTTGCTTGGGAGGCAAATACGCGGTATTATCTACAACCACATCCACAGAGGGTGATATCCTCTTTTCTCAGAGATTCTATGATGGAATCTGTGGGCCGCGGTCCTTGAAATGTCACGTCGCAATTCCAAATTTGGTTTGTTCCAATCCAATATCAGCATAACAGTGGTGAAGATGCGGCAACTACTACAGCACGCGTGTGGAGCGGAATGCACCGCATTAGGCACAAACAGATCATATAGACTCCGCCAAGATACCAGTGCACCAACCTCATCAAAACCGCGAAGATACGGCATCTAATACAAAATTTGTGTGCCGCGGGTTACGGAGCATTGTGCGTAAAGTTATATTTCACAATAATTCGAGTCCAACAGCATTATATTAAATGTGAAGGGTGCTGGACTATCTGCAGTAACACTTTAAACAGAACTATTCAACTGTACATTTTTATTTTACTTCAAAGATCAGAAGCACTAGTATTAACAGAGTTGAATAAAGTCTCCTATGAGTTGCAAAGCTGGAACACAATTTATTACTAGCATTTCCTCATTTATTTGCACATTCATTTAATTTATTGGTCTTTCCAGGAGTGGCACTGTGGTTACCGGTTCCCGTGGAGGGGGTTATCGAAACCTTGAGACTGCCTGCTGCACGAAGAACTCTGGTGCCAAGATGAAGAATATTCAGCACAAGTTATGAAACTTACGCTGGTTCTCACCCCTACACCAGCTAGACACTTCCATCTCCTCAATCCCTCCCGAGGTCTGACATACAATATTGTGAGTGTAAGTTAAGTGAATGTACTGCGCCGTGGCGTAGTCGGCTAAAGATTGTGATTTGGCTACCAGCGTACCAAAATTCTGTCATTTGAGTTCAATTGAATGTACTAAATTATTACATTTGAAATTAACGGGCAAAGTTTGTGGTGGAATTTTGTGTGTTGGGATGATGGTTATTTCTTACAATGTGTGGCACCGTGGAAACAAAACACTGGCTACAAACATTGAAAGAAAATAATAATGTTTATATTTTTGCTTTTTTGTGAGTTTATAACGGTAGGGATTTTCTTGTATTTCTCGTTGAACTACATACTGTTGATATATCATTGATGAGTTTTAGTGTGCCATTTAACATTTATAAAGGTATTTTATACATCAAAACGTGCATATAACTGTTATATAGGTTATAGCTAAAACATGTTTTGAAACAACTGACCTTCTGTTGACTGTGTACATAGGATCATGAATAGGCTAAACGATACATGGGAGAAACACCTAAACATAACGCAAAAATGGGACCATCCTTGATGTCTGATGTGCTAAGAAAACTAATGGCTGTGTACCAAAGGCTAGCATCAGATGAAATCCTAAAGAGATGTACATTGGATAAGACACAAAATGCAAATGAAAGTTTACATAACATGATATGGCATAATTGCCCAAAAGCAATATTTGTTTCAAAGAAGAAAATTCAGGTTAATGTGACATCAACCATCAGTGAATTCAATTTTGGTTGTTCTGCCTCACTCAAGCTGCAGTCAGACATAATGGACACAGATTTCACCAGCATCTCTAAAAATTAGTCAAGGGAAGGACCAATTGCACTTATTCATTCAGCAATTTCTGCGAAGGTAACTTCTAAAACATCCAGAAGGAAACTGAAATTGAAGAACACTGCCGCAGAAGAGAGAAGGAAGAGGCAAGAGGGTCCAAATTATCTATCTGGAGGGTTTTAGTCTACTTCAATGCATGTAGCTGAGAAGGAAAGTGTTTTGGATTTTAAAATTTGATTTACTCAGTTATAATTTTTTCAACACTTTTTGTCATTCAAAATGTTTCACACGATGGGGTTTTGATTCAGTCCCTCTTAAATGTTCAATACATGTTCTTAAAAAACAAAGGTTTCTATCATATGAATTTTTAATATTAATTATATATTTTTAAAGTTATTAATATAAACGTTCAAGGGTTTTATCATTTTCTGGCTTCTTTTGTTTGCTCCATACCTAATTTTTTCCCTCTGTAACTAAAGACAGTATAAGAAATTCATATGATAGATCTTTTCTCCATAACCACCTGAAAATTTTTAGAAAAAAATTAAAATATTGAAAATTTTCATCGCGTGGAGCGGTTTGAATTTTGCCCGAATTTTGAAATTCACAAATTAATTACTCAAAAACTATTGAATATATAAAAACCAAATTTTGAAGTATGTGTCCACTATGCATCAGAACTAAGTGGAACAATTTCAGCAAAATTGGATGAAAATTGCTGGATTTGGGGTTTTCGGTGCTGCATCCCCTTAACATCACGATTTCAACAAATTTTAATTATATTAATTATGAGCACGGTCTGTAAAAAAGCAAATCGTGTATGCAAGTTGTGGAATGTTGAGATTTTCTTATACTAATGATGAAAACCTTCCTTCTTTAGCCATGAGTAACGAAAATAACTTCAGATATATTATAATGAATTACTGCTGTGCTTATCTTATATCTTTGCGGTGATAGTTTAAAATTCATATCAAAACTATATAATTATGGAGTGCTTTTATGCCTTGGGGGCTAGATTTAACATATTAAACCTTAATATTATCTGCACGTAAGAAGCAGTAAATGCATTACCTTAAAATAATATACTTTGTACATATAAAAACGTATCAAACGCTAATATTATTGTTAATCTTGATTTTTGACGTCACATTCTTTATTTTAAGAACATTTTCAGCCAAAATAAACTTTTTCTTTGCCTGATATAATCAGGAAATGTATCCTTTGGCAGCACAATCCTGCGTGATTAAACTTTGCATTTATAAAAGCCACTTTAAAGAATAAACCATCAGATACAAGTGCTCGGTGAAACTGGATATTTCCCCGGGAGAACTTGTGACCCCTGAACCTTTGTAAGGCTGAAGGGCGCCTGGCTGCAGTTTCCCCATCGGCACGCGACGTCACTCAAGTGTCTGATAACCTCCCCCCACCACAAACTCCAGCGTGTTTGATCACACACGTTGTATTTCACGACTGAACAAGGTTCAAGGCTCCCAACAGAAATATGAATAGAGAGTCTATAGTGGACCTAGGAAATACCTTAAGGCTTTCTAAGCAACTCTGTAAACGCTGTCCATACCGATCTATATTAGGCATAAAGGTTACTTAAACAGTTGACAGCTGAAAGCAATATAGCACGAGTATATGCGCACAGTATGAGCACGGAAACGTTCAAAGATAATCAAATTATTACATTTTTTTACTGTTTGTAACACTAGGATTAATAACTCCTCTATTGGAAACTGCCAAGTTCAAAATTTCCTATTTATATTCAACTTTCAGTCTTATATAATATTCCTACCGCGTGCATAATAGGTAGAAAAGGTAAAAATTAAAGATCGAAATTTCTATACTACAATTTCAGAGGATGTGCATGTTTTGAGGCACTCTGAATTAAAAATGTTTCTAGAAAAATACATGAAATACTTTTTAACTAGGTGGACTGTGTTGAAAATAACCTTATCAGGCAATTGATCTCAACCGAGATTTGAACTCGGGACCCCTTGAATGTGGGGCAGACACGCTAGCCCCACAATATAGAAGAGAGCAATAATGGTACTTACGTTGGGATTCCTACCACACCTTATGATTATAAAGTCAGATTTAATACTTTATTGCTTTGCAGAAGGAAATTATGTCTTCAGAAGTGTTCACTGTTATATGAACTGCCCCGCATAACATAACGTTTTAGTACCACAAAATTAATCAATAGAAAATATGCTTTTTCTAAAAAATGATATTATAAATACCATCCCATTTTTTGTTTTCCAGTAAAAGATTTTTCTTCTGCTCTTCCACAAAAAATAGCTCTCCTAAAGGGATCTGCAACCTTAGACAAAGCTAACAGAATAAAAAATCTATTCGGGAAACACCGTAAGCATTTGATGACGTTGCGTTCAAAATATACGCTTTGCAAGGATGGAGTCAGCTCCATCAATGACTTGAATCCCCGTTATGGCACTGAAGCTGTCTCTACACCTTTCCATACTTGGCCCACACACGGCTTGTGTGAAAGTACCATTAATTTTTCCAGTATACGCTTTGATACCACTCTGGCTTCATTTCAAAGCTATGCGACAGATAGGGAGTGCTTTGCGGCTTGGCCGTATGTATGGTAGCCGAGCGGTAAAACATGTCTCGTAAATGCACCAACATCGGTTCGAATCCTTGGTGTGCATATTGCTTTCTATTATTGTTTCATCAATAGCAATACCATATTTTTTCTTGCTGAATATAAATACTTTAAACACATTCATTTATAAAAACACAAGTAACACTCTTTTCGTTTTCAAAATAAACACTGTGTTATTAGAAAATTGCTTTAATATTGGTTGTGTAAACACTTGGGCTGATTCATCTGTTATGAATGGTGCTGGCATATAATGCGAAGTGAAAATTTGGTCTCATCCATGCCCCGCAGAATGAATACTGTAATAGAAACAGAGATATACACCCGATAGTAAGTTCATTTTAATTTTGATTTCATTTTATATATAAAAATAAAACATTTATTTCAGACAGTTTAAAAGCAAAGAGTGTTTCAGCTTTCAAATAAGTGCAAGCTTATAAGTCATAAAATCAAGTAAACCTTAGCAACTGCAAGTTATAGGACAATGTGCGTAATACACATTTCGTATTTCTAAAAGAAAAAGGATATCTGGGATTCCAACCTCTGTAGATCTAGTTCCTACATGCTCTTTTTAAAGAAGACATTGTCAAGTTATTAAAAGTGAGATATCTCTTGTATAGAAAATGAGTATGGCGGAAAAAATGGTAATTAAAACAGAAAAATTTCTACATTACAAAAAGCTTAATCAAATTAACATGCAGCTTTATCAACTTCACATGGAACTAACTCAGACTTTGGGGCCTGCACTTTGGAATAATTTTGAAAATCTACTCTATGCTCATTTAAATAAAATGATGAAAATTAAACATACACATTTAAAACAAAAGTTGTTCATATTAAAAGGTCAGCCATCTTATATTCCAAAAATCAAGAATAACAATAAAGCTGTAATTAATTTATCTGAGCAACCTCTGAATAATGAAGAATTAAATTTGTTAAATAAAGGATTGAAAACCTGTGTTGCCTTCTCAGAAGATATAAAAGAATTTGTAGCAGATATTGAATTAAATATTAAAACTGTTCCTGTGCAAGAAAGAGATGTTAGATCTCAATGTACAAAAGTTCTTCAAAAATTAAAATATGGTAAATACACTTTTCCAGCATTGAAGATTATCAAACACTTAAATAATAAATCCATTACATTTGTAAAAGCAGATAAAGGAAATCAAATTGTTTTACTTAACAAAAATGATTATGAAGATAGAGTCATCCAACTTCTTAAAAAGTCTGACTACTCAGAAACAGAAAAAAACCCATTACAAGCCAACATAAGAATTATTAACAAAGTTATTAATGAAGCTAATTGTTTTGATTTAGCTCTTAAAAAAAGATTAAAAGTCAGTAATCCAACACTACCACGGATTTACTGCCTTCCAAAAACTCACAAAAAAGATGACAGTATGCGACCTATTATCAATAACATAGGTTCGCCATGTTACTTATTGGCAAAATGGGTTTCAAAAAAGTTTTCATCTTTAAAAAAATTTTAAAGTAGAAGCATTAAGAATTCTCTTGAACTTATTGAATATATTAAAAACATTACAATCAGTGATAGTGACATTTTAGTATCTTTTGATGCCACTTCTTTGTTCACAAACGTCCCAACTGGGAAGATTTCTTCATTATTAAAAGAGTGGCTTACTTCAATCAATATTAATGAAGCTGAGATTCATGATCTACTAACTTGTACTACCAGTTGTATTGACCAGAATACCTTCACATTTAATGGAAGATTATACACTCAAACACATGGTTTAGCTATGGGTAACCCATTATCTCCATTCTTAGCTGACTTATATATGAGCAACTTAGAAATTCAAGTAACATCTACTCACTCAGATATATTTAAAGTATGGTACAGATATGTTGATGATATTTTCTCCATCATACCCAAAGATAAAATTAATGAAGCCTTAGAAATTCTCAACAATCAAGATGAATCTATCAAATTTACTATGGAAATAGAAGATCAAGGACTTTTACCTTTTTTGGATTTAAAAATTTCCAAGTACCATAATAAATTGAATTTTGGTATTCATAGGAAAAATACACATGTGGATAATTATATCAAAGCTAATAACTATAATCCAACATCACATCAACTTGCAGTATTCCATTGCTTAATCCACAGACTTATAAATGTACCTATGCTTGAATCTGAATATCAACTAGAATACCAACATATTTTACATGTTGCAAAGATCAATGGCTTTAAAGAATCAACTATATTTAAAATAATTAATGAACATATATACAAAAACCACATAGGTTCATTTACTACTTTAAAGAAACCAGAAACTACTGTTATCTACAAGAAGTTCACCTATCATCCTTGAGCATTCAACAAATTTAAAAGAATTTTTCATAATTATAATATAAAATTAGCCCCAAAGAATAATTTCAACCTTAAGAATCTGCTCAAAAAACCTTTAAGCAACACTATTGATAAATTAAAATTATCTGGAATATATAAAATACCATGTGACAATTGTGAAGCATATTATATTGGAAGAACTAAGAGAAATGTAAAAACCCGTCAAACGGAACACTTGAGAAATATAAAACTTAAACAAATAGAAAAGTCTGCCGTTGCCAACCATTTCTGGAAACACAACCATGAAATTGGCCAAAGTATACAACTATTGAAACATGTACAAACAGTTAATGAATTAGATATTTGGGAAAAAATTTATATCCTAAATAGTGAAACAAAAAACCTTTTGAATTTTGAGATACCACCATTAAACAGTGTTTTACAACTTATTAAAAAAGTTAAAAAAAAATCCAACATTGATGTCGTTGAAACAAACTTAAAGAACATAGACCCAGTTGAAATTAACCCATATGTCAACCAATCTAGTTTACTCCAGGAACATATGAGTGAGGAAGCACATCTCCCACAGACAACCAGTAACTTAAATATTGGTCCAGAGAACGAGGGGGAAAAAGAAAAAATGGAATTTCATCCGCCACCACAGGTCTACAGTTCATTTGATCCACATCCAGAGGAAAAGCAGTTACAACCAGTCAACACCACAGATGACCATCAGCCACCTGTGTCCAGCCACAGTGTTCCAGTCCCAGAAGTTGGCAGTACAAATCAGGCGATAACCAAATAACAATCAGAGGAGCAGAAGTTTCTTGGAAGGTTCGGCTCTTCTCTACCTTAGTAGCTGGTCAACACCCACTGAAGATGGTCAAAACCTGACCGAAAAGCGCTTCTGGAGATATGAAGAACATCTCATCTGAGTGAGTAATCCTAAAAATGTTTGACAACTACTCATTTTCTATCCTACATACTTCTCTATAACTTCTCGGCTATCAGTGCACGTTTAGTAACTGAGACTTCATTTTGAGTCAATTATGAGACTAAATTACCTATGTGAATATGCACGAAATATATGAAACAGTACACAATGTGTGAACATAATAATAATAATAATAATAATAATAATAATAATAATAATAATAATAATAATAATAATAATAATAATAATAATAATAATAATAATAATAATAATAATAATAATAATAATAATAATAATAATAATAATAATAATAATAATAATAATAATAATAATAATAATAAATAATAATAATAAATAATAATAATAAATAATAATAATAAATAATAATAATAAATAATAATCATCATCATCATCATCGAGAGAGAGAGAGAGAGAGAGAGAGAGAGAGAGAGAGAGAGAGAGAGAGAGAGAGAGAGAGAGAGAGAGAGAGAGAGAGAGGGAGGGAGACGATTCTGTAGGACGAAGCTAAAGAGACGCGTTCAGTGACGCCATTGTAAACCGGCCGTGGACACAGTGTAGACTTAGAATAATATACGCTTCCAAAATCTGCTTTTTTTCCTTCTTCTTCTTTGGGCGGGGTTGTCAAAGGGTGTATATTTTAAGTGAAACATCGCATTATGAACTGGAACTGCGATTAAACTGTAAAGAGCAATATCACAGGAGCCATTTTTACTTTGTTTTCATGCTCATTTTTATGCAATTGAATAGCTTATTTGTTTATTATTTTAAAGGTTGAAAACTATAATTTTGACTGTCCCCGTAGGTCAGTCGGTAGAGCACCTGCCTGCCGTGCTAGGGGTCCCGGGTTCGATTCCCAGTGGTGGGGGTGGGATTTTTCTCCGACCAAGATAATTCCTCATTTTCCCCAGAGTATGGAAGTGTGAATAAGAGTGCGAATGTGTGCGTGATTTAATGATTAAAACCCAACGCATACGAGTTAACACCTTCGATATGTTCCAAAGGAGAACGGCCGCCGATATGACCACTGCAGTTAAAGGGGGGTATAAAAATACTAAAATTTCCTCATATGTTGACAAATATTTAAATAATTCTATTTTAACCGTCAAGAAAAATGTGCATTTACATTCAAATATTTCGTTCGAGGTATGGAAGTGCAGGAAAATTCACATTGTTTACTAATAATAATTTTCTTGAAAAATATATTATAAAAAATTTAGAATAAATAAAAGAATCACGCTTTATATGATTTACACATAAGGAACACATCTGATTAAATAAGAGTCTTTAAATATTGCATATTTAGATTTCGATGTCATAGCCGAAGTAGAAGCATGCCTTTTGAGGACCTCTGAATACAAAAAAAATAAACGCTTGTTGAAGTTTTCGCGTAGCTAATTGTATAAACTAAACACGGATAAACATTAATGGAGCCCGCCTCGGTAGCATAGATTGTAGCATGTCTGCTTCACGTTCAAGAGGTCCAGAGTTCGAATCTCGGTCAGGGTGAGTTACCTGGATAATGTTTTACCCGGGGTTTTCCCTTATCCTAAATGTCGAATGGCGGATAACTCAAAGCTCCATGGACCTTGGACTTATCTGAGCATCATTTCACCCATTTCATTTCATTCATCGTCCGATATAACTCCAAAAATGAGTTAAAGGACGTAAATTACAAATATATATATATATACATATATATACTAATGCACTTCCGTGACCAGCTCTAAAGAAAGAAACTGAACATTCTTTTCAATACTTATGTATGTTAAATTAATAAAGAACAATATTAGGTGCTGAGCAGAACACAAATGTTACACTTGGCACACTGTTGTACTGGAATCGAATTATAACTGAACTCCTTAGTTCTAATTCCCAACTGAACTGTATTAGGCTCTGTCTACTGAATCTACTCGACTCAACTGTCACTGTCAATTGTGTACTAAGCTGTTCATGCCGGGAAATATCAGCTCCTTATACAAAGCAAGCGTTCTGGAAACTGAGCCTACTCAATGGCTATTATTCTGTACGCCTATTGTTTTGAGATCGTCCGGCTATTAACAGCTCCTTCGTTCAAGTAGCCTGGTGGCCTGTAGGTAGCTTCGCCCAGGTCAAAGCTGTACCCTCAGCACTAGTTTTACGCCGTTGCTATTCCTTATCGTAATAGCACATTGTGATCGCAAAATAGACGTAGTTTAGGCCTGCTGAAATAAACTTTAATTCATTATAAAGTAAATCATCTAGCATTATTCCTGAATTACATTGCCAACTGCATGTTACGTTTCAGTTTGCATATAACAAGTTCAGCATTTAGCAATTCATCTTACACCCCATTTGAAAGTTGGCAAAAATACTTAAATCCAAAATGATATCTGCATCTAATTTTGAAGTTATGTAGCAGTTAAAAGTAATAAATATAAGTAATTAAAAGGGGAAATATAAAAGATCGGAGAGGAATGAATGAATGGATGATTGTGGTTTAGGGCGCTCAACAGCACGGTCATCAGCGTCCCTAAAAAACTAATCATGCGAAAACTAGATTAAAACAACTAAGTTCTGTCCAGCCTAAATAACACACGTGCACACGCAGGCGCACACACTCACACATGTCGTGCGTCAAAACTAAAACAGACTTAAAAACAGAACAGTTAAAACGGGTAAAAAGTTAAAAGCTAAATTCTAAAACTTAGAGTTAAAAAGAACTTAAAAACTTTGGCCATCGCTTTTTGGTCGTCCGCCAATACCTCTGGCAAGCTGGCCGGCAGCTGGAGGGACCGCGGAGGACGAGCCAGGTTAAACCTCTTTATCAAAGCATGACGGACAGAGAGAGCATCCCCACAAAACGGGCAAACTGGAGCAGGAACATTCTTAAAACGATAACAATGTGTAAAAATAGAGTGGTCTATGCGCAACCGAGCCAATTGGACATCAACGCGACGGGATGGATGGCAGGAGGTTACCCAACAAACTGGGTCGTCCTTCACTGAGCGGAGCTTATCTCCGCGTAGAGCGGACCACTCTGTGCGCCAGGAGGACATCGTAGAGCGCTAAAAAGTCAATACCATGAAAAAGAAACGGAATTTAATTGCAGATGGCGATCAAATAAGAGGTTGGCGCAATGATAGACCACTATTTAGTTGTACGAAACTCAATTCCCCCATATACTCCTAATCTTGAACTACACAGCTATAGTTAAATTTATTTACTGAGTTTTTCCCCTTGTATGCGAATACTATTGGTGTTGAAGCTCCAAACACAAGTTTGCCAATGCTAAATCGCCGAGCCAGCTGAACCATTACCTCCAAACGATAAAATAATTATACTGCCGTTCAAATTTCAAATCACCTTAGTTACTTTGAGGTGTGTTAGTGTGTGAATTAATTACTTCATCTATCATATACTTACAGTAAACCAGATGAAGTATTCTATTCCATCAGAAATACTTCATCTCCATCATCATTTCATATCATGTCTCATCTGGTGGTCTCTTTCAGGGTAGAAGTATCGGCGGGAGCCTCGGCGCTGCATGGATGAGGGTGATATGCTCTTGGTAAAACTCCATCCTTCTGTAGGACGGTTTCGGGCTGCCTGGGGCCGATTGCCGGAACACAGCGGCTGGGATACCGGCTGTGCTGGCCTTACGGGGGAGCTTCCATCTGGTAAATAGTACTGACCCTGCCCTATGCACTGCCCGATTCCTTGGGTCAGCCACCCGTCACCGTCGCCTCATCCTTCCCCCGGAGATGCGCCACTTGGGACGTAGCTACAATAAACCACACATTTCAATGCCGAGTCACCTCCGTAGTGCAATGCAATCCAATCCAGATGCCCTCAGTAATGGATATGTGTTACACTCACATGGCCTTCTCTACTGCTGTCCAAACTATTTAGATATTCCTGTGTCTACTTCATCTTGGCCGAACATTTGCATAATTACCTAATTGCTAATTCTTTTTCGTAACTAACATAAGATGAACAACAGTGTGGGTGGTTTCAGCACGGCTCAGCTACTATGCACATTTCTGCGAATTCTATCATAAACAGCGAACTGTGCATGGTGACAGAATAATTAGTCGAGGATTGTGCCCATCTCGTTCCCCTGGCCTATCTCCATGTAATTTTTATTTATGGATAACGTTAAAGAATAAAGTGTACGCAACCAACCCGCACACGTTACAAGAATTGAAGGACAATATTACTAGAGAAATACAGCCAATCAGGCAAGATGAACTTCGAGTGAACCAGAACTGATTTCGGAGATTTAGGGGATGTATTCGCGTTGAAGGTCGTCATTTTCAACATCTATTGTGATTTAAAGTAAGTCCAATGTAAGTTAGCATAGTAGAGTTCCGTACAAGTTACCTGCCGGTCTTCAGCCGTAATTCTGGCGGAGAGCGCGCCGGCCCTCACCCATTACGGTGCCGCCGCGGGAAGGTCCGGTGCTCAGCGAACTCACGGTACATTCGCATGACATTCTCTACTTACTTATCCACAAACTATTCTTATAAATTTTAATCCGCTCTCTAGTTCATTTTGGTTCAGCAAAGCATTTGCAGAATTTGTTTAATCACATCTTCGGTTGCAGCCACGACAATACAGTAGGCCTGAACAATAGTCCCATAAGTCGCAATGTGATGGCTTCAAATTCGGTTCTCTTTGAATAACCACGTTAGAGCAGGTTTTAGGAATATGAAATATAAGGAAATATTTTATCATGTAAAGGATTATTTAGGCATCCTGTTTGCTTTAGTGCACACATACCTATTTCTCAATCTATTGAAAAATTATTGATTGAAAATTTATTTTCGGTGAAATACTAGCATGAAAATGTTAGGTGAAAGGCAATACTTATACTTTAGGATTAGTATTACTAGAAGAGGATTGGGCACCGAAACCTGTGATTTATTGTGGGACATCCCCGGGGGAAGGATAAGGCGAGAGGAGACAGGATGGTCGATATAAGGAGTTACGACAGTACAGAGGGCAGGGTCCTAGCTATTTCGGACCAACTTGGTCCGAAAACGACCCACACAGGTCGGCCCGGAGACCGGAAACCGTCCTTCTGAAGGAGGAAGGGTTTCCCCAGGAGCATACCTTGCCATGGAGCCCCGAGGCACCCGCCAACACTTCTACCCTGAAGGAGACCACCAGATGAGAGGTGATGTGAAGTGATAATGGAGATAAAATGGAGGGACAGGAAATTCAGGGGATGTAATTAACGTACCCAATGTTGGCCTGGTGATACGGGAAATTTACTATAGAAATTAATAAAGTGACAATTAAGTTTTCGTGGAGATAGTTTGTAGATGATACACAAAAATAAACAATAGGGTGTAAAGAAGGTTATGTGAGTGATACACCTGATGTTCGGTAACTTTTTTTTTTTTTTTTTTTTTTTTTTGACAGTGAGTACTGTTTTCCAACTGCTCTGATCAAATACTTTTTCTACTTTTATTAAAGTTCAGTCCACCAAGTTTTTCATTAATACTCAACGTTGGTGCTACATATTAGCACTATTTTTGTCTTTTTCATTGCGTTTTATCCTTCCAATTATTTATCACCCTTAAAGGTGTTAAAACGCATGAACGAACCGATACCTCCCCAAATCCCGAAGCATTGCAACGTTAACGCTTCTTAACGCTTCTTTTCGCTCTGCAGGCAGAGTTAATTAATTTCTGTAGGTTGGTTGTTCCGCCACCGGAAGTGGGCGGCGGTGATGGCGTCACATCACCTGCACTGATAGCAGTTTCGTGTTGCTGCCGAGAACGTGATTGGCTACTTAAGTAACACGCAAGGATTTCCCATAAAAACAACACATTTACGTTAACACTGCAGAGTCTGGAATCTTTAGTATCCGTTTCCTTTTGCACTACATTCTCCTTTCCTTATATTCGCTAAGGTAAAGATATTTTACAATTCGTATATCTCACTCTATATTTTCAAATGAGATTGCTACTTTCTCTACCCCTTATTTAAAATACACGAAGTGTCATATCCCTCCGATATAAATTAAATTATCTTTTAAATTCTCCTTAAACAGATACAAAAATAACACTGAAATTTCTCAATACTTATCAACAATAACCAGGCAAACTGGCTCATAATGTGTATTGCATTATAAAGGCTAAATCTCGGGACACCACCGTTTCTACTGTTAGCTTTTCGTACTTTTCCCTGCTCGGTAGGCAGAAGCTAAAATGGTTTTCTATCACGATTTCCTTTCCACAATTTTCCTTTGATTCCGTAGGCTTCTCATTTTCAGATGTGCTTCTAGGTTTTGTGACATAGAGAAACTCCAAAAGGTATTCGTCTAATCATAGCACATAGAATATAAATAGAAAAATATAGATAAGAAACAAACAATAACCATTTCCTTACATTGGCTGATATCTATATTTAAAAATAAAACACAATTTGGGTTCATATATTGCTTAATTAGTGAACAGCTCTGCGTTATTTAAAGTCATGTAGCATTTGATGTCAAAAAATATTTTTTAGTAAACAAGATCCCAGGGTACCTGGCTGACACACACCGCTTCCCTTTTCTTATGCAGTTGTGTTTCATCCACTGTCATTGACAGTTCCATCTGTTGACTGATGCATAAGTAATATGGGTCGAAGACGTAGCGAAACTACAAAATAAGAGAGAGAAATTTGTATCAATGTATTTAAAAAAGGAAAATCTTTTCAAGAAATTGGAGAAACCATTGGAAGACCTACCAGTACAGTGAAGACTATTATATTTCGGTTTAATCAGAACAAAACTTACGAAAATCAATCAAGAAGTGGTCGTCCAAGATTGAGAACCGAAATTTACTTAGAGAAGTCAAGAACAATCCTAAACTAAATGTTCCATAACATGCTATTGCAGTTCAAACACACACAGGAAAGTCCGATTCAACACAAACTGTAAGAAGCGAGCTTTATGAATCTGAGTATAGAGACCGAACAGCAAAATCAGCAAAATCAACAGAAAGAAGTAAGTTGCTTTTGCAAAAGAACATAAATACGATGGGTTTGATTTCAGGAAGATGGTTGTATTTACTGAAGAGTCAATTTCAGCTCTAATTCAAAAGGTCAAGTAATAGTTTGAGGGGGGGGGGGGAAGTATTGTGAGCTTGAGGAGAAAAATATAACAGCTCCAGTTTAACATGAAGGCGGTTCAGTACTTGTCTTACCCTACTTCAGTACTTGTACCACACAAGTACTCATCAAGGCTGCATGAGTGTAAATGGAGTTGGGAATTTGTGTTTTATTGGTGGAATTATGAACCATAAGGTTTATATAAACATCCTAAAAGCACATCTGTCCAGAAGTGTGAATAATATGGGTCCTTCTGAGGATTATATTTTCACATAAGGTAATGACCCAAAACGCACAGTTCTACATGCAAGGCTATGATTATTATATAATACACCACGATGAATGCCTACACCACCGCAATCCCAGATACGAATGCAATAGAGAATTTGTGGAGTATATTGGACAAAAAATATTAGGAATTATCAGATATCTAATGTAAATGCTCTAAAGAACGCTGTATAAGAGGAATGGCGTAAAATTACAGTGGAAACAACACAATCTTTGGTGAAATCCATGCCAAGGAGAATGCGAGAGATTATAAAGAGGAATGGAGGGCCTACTAAGTGCTAGCCGTAACATTTTACACCATTTTCAGTATGCAGACGAATACTTATTTTACATACTATATTTCATATTTTCTTTTAAATGTTTAACTATTTTTATATGAATAGATGCTATGTGTTTCTTTATTGTATTCTCTTTTTCACTGATCAATAAATAAGACAATGTCCCTGCTGTACCTTATTCTGATGATTTTCCACTATCCATACACCCTTAAACATAAATTCATGCATTACACGAATGCTTTTTGCAGTAATTGTAAGTACGGATGGCGCGGATGGTCACTTAAAGGAAACAGTACTTACTCTGGACACTAGAGAGTCCTTTCATTCATTCCATCGTTCCTCTTTAAGGGTGTTCACATTCCTCCGTTGTATAACCAGTGCCTACAATAAACTTGTATTTGAGTTCAGTATACTCAATAGATAGCAGAAGGTTTTAAAGAACATACAAGACCTAAAACTTATTATATAAATTGACTCTAAAAGAAATGGTATTTTGATCAAAACTATAAGATATTTTCACAAAAAATAAAATGTATATATTGAACTTTTGCAAAAACCTATTAGTTCTGAATGAATATTATGTAATTATCAAACCTAAGGTATGTGGGATAACCAGTTCTCAAATATTAGTTATCAGTTGTTTGAATGTTGAAATGCTTATATTTATTCTGAAGTAGGAATCGTTTATTCTCTCTCCCTCTTTTTTCTGGTCATATAAAGAGTATGTAGTTTCAAATCAATGTAGTTTACAAATTTTATATAGCTTTTGCATGTTATATTTATCTAATGCATATCTACCATCAAATGTGTCATCGTGAAAGGGATCTTTATAAGTAGTAACCAGAAGTAGATGGGTAGAGCAACTTTTTTAGGTTAGTTTGGTGATTAGTGAGTAAATGCCATATGAACGTAATATCAGATTTTTATAAGAAGACACGTTTGTGTCAGTAACCTGCAATATTAAAAGTTGAAAAATATAAATATTCATATTTCAAAGAATCAAAGCGAAATTGTCGTCGATTTCCGATTCCCTGGGGCATAGTCGCCATTGTGTACCATCTATGTCATTTTGGTTACTGAAAAAAGGCGTTTCAGGTTGCACGAAGAGACATCACTTGTAGTAAAAATCTCTAAGATGCTTGTTGAAAAAATTGTACACGTGGAAAATTATCGTTGAATTAATTTTCTAATTTTAATTTGTTCTATTAATTTCATTTTTGTTTGTGTATTGTAACGATGATCAGTTTTCAAAGCCTAGCTTATGTAATTAATTTGTAATCATTGAAATTGTCTTTGTCCCTGATTGGACCAGAAATTTTTGTTTGAGAATCATGGCCTCGAATTGATGCATTCTTTGTGGATAAATTTGTGAAAATAATGACGCAAATTCTGTCCCGTAGATAATACTTCAGCTTAAAAATACTCTTTATATACTATTACAAAAAAATATTGTTTTTATACAACCCTCTTACAAGTCCGCTCCCATGACTAGCGAAAGTTCTGCTCTAAGCCTCTCTCTTTGAAGAATATTAATTTTCTGTCGTCGTGGAAACACGTTAAACATGCATAGCCTACTCTATGTTTTGTTTATCTTTCACTCACCGATTTTATATTCCCACATTTACAATACAAACATTGTAATACTTTTTAACATTTCCAAATCTTTAGCGTCAATATATAACAATAGAAACATCACAAAATATAGAAATAACAATTATGTTCGAGGTCAAACAAAAACAACTATTTTATTGTTTTTGAACTGTGATGAAACTTATATAAGCTTGTGATACTATCGAAATTTGGTTTAAATTGGCAATTGAGAGAAACCTTGGGAGTCATCTTTGAGAAAATAGTAACGTCCACTAATAGAAATGCAACATATCACGAGATACATAGTGGGAGCATTTGCTTATTTTTCTATGTGCAAAGATAATATTTCGGAACAATAACTACGTCTGTGTGCAATATACCTTAAGAGTAAATCCATTGATATAAGAACGAAGTAGCAATTGGGAACTAAATTACATCATTCCCTTATTAACACACACAAACAGGAATGTTCCTGTAGCAGTTCCGATAGTACACAAACTAGTATGTAACCGTGAATGGACTTAGAAGGGTTTCCGCTATTCCGCTATTGCTCCTTCTAGCGAACACGTGCAACAAGCAGTATTTCGCACAGTACCACTTTGAGCATATGTGTTATGCAACACATGATTATCCACTTTCTCACCAAAGAACGCCTAAAACAATCTGAAAAGCTGAGCATGTTCCACGCGCCTTTCAAGCTCTGAAACTCAGGTGTACGGTTGCCATAACGTTTGTGTAAGGAAGAGAAGCTGCAGCAAACAAAGCTTGCCAGTGAGACCAAGGAGAAGCGTTGCTGTAGAAAAAAAAATTAAAGCAGATGGGCAATAAACATTCAAAGTTGGTGGTAGTAACAGAAGGATTGAGCTATGGGAGTGCACATTCCATCATGCCTAGTGACCTTAAGCTCCAAAAAGTATTTGTCAAAAGAATTCCACGTTTCCTTATTTATCATAAAAAGTAAGTTCGTCTGGAAGTTTCCCTAAGACTCGTTAAGGAGTTTGCTTGCACCATATTATAATTTGTGGCAAAACATGAATCTACCATTACTCTCCTGAATTAAAAGCAGCAAGCATAAATTGGAGTAAAACAGGAGCAATTTCTCTATCAGTGCAAAAGTAAAGTCAGCCGTAAAAGCGCTTGAAAGTTTAAGGTGTGGCAAGTTCGCGGATATCTTTGAAACGCCCTCCTTCAGGCCATTTTATTGTACTATGAACGTAAGTTTTTGCACAGCTTAAAGAGGCATTAGATACGTGAGTCAGTAGATGCTGCGTTTATGAGATAAGAGCCAGCTCTGAGTGAGGGTAGAGGTGCACACGTATGTATTACTCGACAGAGCGTTGAGGCGTATCGGCCTTCAGGTGACCAGCGCTCCCATCGTCCCTTATCGGGTCTTATCTGGTCTATTACAATAGTGAAATATTAGTAAGTTGATGTACAGTAAGTTATGTAACATAATTAGAGCGATTGAAATCTGCGTGTGTCTATATGATATGATTTCTCGCGCCTGCTGATGTATGACACATTGCTGTCCAGAAGACATGATAAAATCTGAACAAAGTATACATACACTGTACTCGCAGTGTATGTGCGATAAGCTGAGGTAAACATCTCTGTGTTGCGAATTTTTCCCGATACGCTTTCTCGCTTTACCATTTAGTATTGTCCCGAGCATTGTTGCGATAACCGCGGCCGACGTGCACAAAGAGACGGATAATGCAGTGCGGAGATAAAAGCTTGCCAAAATAGATAAAGATAAAGATAGATAACTGGAAGGTGGAGCGCGGAGATAAAAAGCTTGCCGAAACGGATGAAGATAACTGGAAGTTTCTAGTACCATCTTGTTCATTCTAGAAATATGAATAGAGGTATATAAGAGAAGCCGCAGATCGCCAGTTCAGTTGAGAGAGTCGAAATGGAACTTGATAATCCTTCAGCTGTGTTTTGAAAGTGAACTCTTTGTTTGTGAGTGTGGCAGACCAACTTGAATGCTTTATTTGTGTATGCTATGTAATTCTGCTACTATAAGGGTTGACCAAAGTGTATTTCTACGAAAATAAAGAACATTTTGAATTTCTGCAAATCGGACTTTTAATTCTACGAACCCACAAAGTTGCAGTATCAAAGCAAAGGTGGGCCATGACGGTTTAAGTTCGTGTATTCATCAAGGCGGAGACACGCTCAAAAATGCAACAATGAAAGAGTTTCAGCTCCCAAATTTTACAAAGTTCTTTCCAGTATACCATCAACTTCCGATAAGAATAACGATGTACAAAATTAATGGAAAAAAATAAGTTATGAGTTTGATACTAGAATTAAAGATATTGTGGATCTCCATAACTACAAATAGGTACCGAAAACCATTTAGAGGGTATTGACAGTGTTCCATTAATTAGTTACATATAATTTACTTACACTTTGATACTGTTATAAAAGTATGGCAAAAATAAACAAGATTTCTGTTCCTTTTATAAATATTTCCATCAAACAAAGAAACTTAAGACTTGTTTTCTACCAGGATGTATTATCGGATATATTTATTCATGTTCTTCTTCACTTAATGGCATAGGCAATCAAGTGCCTGTTCCACCTTCGAAGTCCTCCAGCCATCGTTTCCTGGGTCTGCCCACCGATCTCCTACCTTTAGGATGATACTGTAATATTTGTTTTGTAAGTCTATTATCTGGTATCCTTTCAACATGTTCCTTCCAGTTTTGTTTGAGATATTTTAACCCATCATTCATACTAAAACTTTTGAGCTCTTCTCTTATATTTTCATTTCTTATTAAGTCCCTCTTCGTGCATCCTTTCACACTTCTCAAGAATTTCATTTCTGAAGCCTATATTTTACTCTGTTGCTTTTTAGTTTACGTCCAAGTGTCACTTCCTTATGTCAGTATAGGTACAGCCATAACTTTGTAGAACTTTAATTTTGTTTCTTTACGTATTTTGTTTCTAAATGTTCTATTTATTGTTCCACACACTCTTTGAAATTTGCATATTTTATTGTAGACATCATATTCCTTGTCATAACTAACATCAGTTCCCAAGTAGTTAAAATGTCTTGCCTGTTCAACGCAACGGTTATTTATAACTACTTTTGTTCTAATTGGCTCTTTCCCAATGAATGCCATTACCTTTGATTTTATAAAAGAAATTTTCATATTATACTGCTTACAAAGTTCACTAAGTTTCAAAATAGATTTTTGCAGGGCAGATTTGCTATTTCGTATAATAACTAAGTTGTCAGCAAACAATAAAATATTTAAAAAGCCTTTATTTGAAATTTTAAAACCTACATTCACTAGCTGCTTCCATTTGCACACTAGGTCGTCAATATAAATACTAAAAAGTGTAGGTGATAAAGTACACCCTTGTCTGACACCCTGATTAGTAATAACTTTTTTAGAAATTTTACCATTTTGCCTCACATTTATTTTTGTTTGGAAGTAGAAGCATTGTATCATTTTTACTAATTGTTGTGGGTATCCTCGTTCTTCCAATATTTGCCACATTTTGCATCGGTTTACCCTATCAAAGGCTTTTTAAAAGACAACAAACGCCATATGCGTTTTTTATTAAACTCCCTATGTTTTTCAATTAGTTGTTTAACAATAAAAATGTTATCTACACAGGATCTGCCTCTTCTAAATCCACTTTGTTCTTCCGAGGGAAGACATTCAGCTATATTCTGCAACCTTTTGTTTATTATCCTGCTAAAGTGGGATCTATTTATACATGCTACAACACAGACACCAACTTCAGGATCTAAACTTGAAAGACGTTCTTCGCTTGTATACAAAAATTACAAAACTAGTGAGAGAGAAAAGATTTCATTAAATCGTTGAACTTGGGCAGAGCAGTCACAAAAGGTCTGAGTTTCACATCTGTATACTCCAAACAAACTGCAAATGTGCATTTCGGACGGAATGAGACAGAGAGAGAGAGAGAGAGAGAGAGAGAGAGAGAGAGAGAGGGGGGGGGGGGCGACAAACCTTCTATTTCCAATGTTCCAGATGGTACTACTGCTTTAAACTGTTTTAAGAAGTTTGTAGTCACAACTATGCAGTGGTATGCCTCTGCAGTTAGTATGTTCTGCTTCTAGTAATACATTAATTTAAAACACTTTTATCGTTGTTTTACTGCAGGCTTCTTTTTGTGATGGAATTCAATGTGTATTCGGTTGCAAATAATGTATACTTTCATTATGTTATCTCAGAAGAATAACTCTACTTGGTTAAAGGTTCGTATTACCACTGTTTAGTTGGAGCTCTTCATGCATCCTTTCCATGCTGTGCTCACTATACAGATATTGCCGAACAGTGAGAATATGACCTCACTGAACAAGTCATCTGCCGACGGCTGCATTAAGATCTTTGATGATGGCATATGACCTTTTCTTCCTCTACTACTTAACAGTAGCTAGAGGAGGTATGTTTCATACAGAAATTGCACATCGATATTTCACCTAAAACGCAGGATTTGAGACTCCTGAACCCAAAAAACAAACATTTTTACAAAGGCCTGTGAGTAAACAGCCTAACTCTAAAACGAAGAGCCCATACACTGACAAATGAAGTGCACATATTTATGCCAAATATTTTTATGCCGTATAACCATTCCTGATTAATAAAATACAACGTTTCCTAGATTTTCAGACCGTGTTTCAACAATAAATTGATTAGTATCGTGGTTTTGTACTCCACCGCTGAGGAAATATGTAATGAAACAATTTCTTTAAGGGCACTGGGAGGTTGATAGGTTTCAAAAATATCCTACTTTTTGATGCTAAAAAATTATATAATTCTTCAGCTTTAAAATGATATATAACATAGGTTGTCAGTTGGTATTAAAGTCCTTTAATTTGGCGGCGTAATGATACGCCCACTTCTTAAGAATGGTGCTTAACCTTTGATCGTGATTTCCTAAAACCTTGATTTTTCATACTTTAGGTGCATGTTTTTCAAACTATAAAATATATTGACGCAAAATTTGTAGTGATTATTTGTCAATATTCCTTGAACACATTCGGCTAACATTTATGTTCATGTGATTTATAAAATGGATGAAAACAAATATTCAGTCCTTAAAAGTATTATCCTTTTTTACTAAAAAATAATTTTTCATGTGCATGGTATAAACTATACGCGATTTTCATTTAGCCGATATTATAAAAGTGTATCTTAGGTTATTTAGGATAAAACTTGGTGCATGTAGCTTTAAATTCCTACAAGTAAAGTGCACTTGAAATATAGGGTGCAATATTTTTGTCAGGACACACGGTGCGATTTATGCCCCTTTTGCATGGACCTATGTGAACTTAATTTAAATATTATACAGCATTTAAATGCCCACATCCTTATACAGTAATCACACCGAATTTCAATTTCTGATAATGTTTAGTTTTCTATATATTAAAATTTAAATATTGGTAAAAATTAGCCTTATCTGGGTAAAAATGACCTCCCAGTGTCCGTAATTGTCTAGATCTAACATATAGTAGATAGAACAACAAGGGATTGTAAAAAGTAAGTAGAGAAAATCAAGTGAATGTAACACGCAGTATAGTTATGTTGTTTCGTAGTTTACCACCTTTCAACTATTCTTTGTTTGAATTTTCCAGTCTTACGATTTATTTAGTCTCATTGTATAGACGAGAAAATATTTTCTATTTCTATAAACGTTTCGGGCCCAAATAAACTGGCTGTGAACGGATCCTTAAACCCCACTCATTTACCCATTCTATCTCCTAGTTAATGTAAAGTCGATAGAAGAATTAGCTTTCTAATAATAGTTTGTTGAAGAATGTCAACAGAGAGGCACGTAAACCTAACAAATTGTTTAAACGAAAGTCCGTGTGTGTGTATGTCTGTGTGATTAACATAACTCAATAAGCAAAAGTTGCATAAGTATCAGTGGCGTGGCGTGTCTTTCAAAGCGAAGGAAGCTCCTAATTATAATGTTCATTAGAATAAGAGAAAATAATGACAAAGAACTTAAATAGCATGTTATGTTCTTAATTTATATCTATTGTTAGTATTATATACTTAAAATCTATAATGATGTCAGGGGACAGTAATTTCTCAGTTGTTAATTTGTATTTAGTGCCTATATGATTTATCAATGGCTTGCATAGCAATTCTACTGATCAACCAAGTAATAAATTAAAACAAAATAACTAAGGCTACTCTTCAGTACTCTTTCTAAAATGTCATTGCTAACGTTATTGGAATAGACTTGCAGTTGTATTTAAAATCACGACATAAAACAGAAGAATAAACTTTTCTTCACACGCTACAGATTTCACGTGACAATATCTGTCAGTGCTTCCGGAAACCTATGAGGCATGGTACTCAAGATTATGAATGCGTAAATATAGTATTGAATGAGCTCGCAGAACTGGTCACTCGAATAGCACCGCTTATATTCCCAAATTAATTTTGAAGATGTATCCAGAGCAAATAAAATATTGTTTGGCATGAAGTTTCTCTTTTTTCTTCTTTTTCTCCTGAAATTCTTGAGGAAGTGGCGCTTCCAGGCTTCATTACATGCTTCAATACTGATAAATATAAAACTTATTTAACTCCATCTTCCAAAGATGCAACACAAACATTTCCAAGGACCACTCCTACGACCTAGAGATGTAGGTATACCACCACAAAGAAACCAATCGAGGCCTAAAGAGATATTTTAAAGCATTCTTTTCTTACAGCCTCTCTTATCTTCAGCTACATGGACTCGATACTCCAATTACACTTCACACAAAATATTTCCTCAGAAGTTACATTTTTTAAAAATAAATCTCTAAGCATATTTTTTATTTTGATTTACTAATGATGCTTACATGACAAATAAGATGAATATCTTAAAGTTTTTTGGAAATAGTATGTGAAGCTCAGTTCATTCGGAAGGGATTTTGTATAATCCTACAGAACTGGCAAACGTTAAATGAAAACCTTAAAGTATAGATCTCCTTAATAATAGTGTCTATATATCGGGGGAAGACAGGTAATGGCGGAGTGCCGTCAGCTCTAACCGCCAAATATACACCCGAACGAAAGGTAGGTTAGCGTGTGACGTCACCACACTGACTTCTACTGCCCAAGAGGAATAATAGTTGGATGTGTTGGGGTTTAGCGTAGGAAAAATAGGAAACGTATCGGTTATAAATAATATGTACAACTTACATTTTAGATGTAATATTAATGCTGACTGCTTTAATTACATATTAGGTCACAGTTTATAAACAATTACATTTTGGCTCTGTTATGGGAAAATATATAAAACTTTAACGCGTAGTTTATCTGAAGGCCAGGAATGTTATAAAGTAAATAAAATAAAACAAAGCAATTTTCTATGCAAATTAGACCTCACTCATTCAGAACAAAATTACGTGGACATTTTGTGACACTTTCTATTTCGTTTTATTTAACTAGTTTATCAATGTCAGGATGTAATGTCTGGGAAATTTGTAATCAAGGCTGCACGTTAGATAGTGACCCGACAAGGTATTTCGGGGTTTAGAGTTAGCGAATTTAACAAAATCATAACATAATGTGACTTTGTGGGTTCCTAGAATTAAAAGTCCAATTTGCAGAAATTAAAAATCGTTCTCTATTTGCGTAGAAATACACTGTTCACTTCTCACGTAACAACATTGCATCACATACGCACAGTCTACCAAGATCGATGATAATAAGTTCTGATCAGCTCTCAACACTCTTGTTACACAACAACAACAACAACAACTTCGCGAGTCGTCGCCTTCTTAAATACCTCATTATAATTTCGAGACTCTTCCAGAAGAATAAAGAAAAACCAACTATTCTCTGTCAATCGAGATATCACTAGAACATTCCTTACGTGAAACCCTACCTGGGCCGGCAAGTCTTTTATCTCAAGCGCTATGTTTATCTGCTTATGCAAGCTCGTTATCTACGTGAAACCTATCCGCCGTCTGTTATCTATCTGCACCGAAACTTTAATGTCCGTTACCGCGACAATAACAAAAAAAAATTGCTCGCACACATATGTCGAGCCAACCATGCACAATGCCCATGCGGCAAGTGAATACGACCCCGGAAATCTGGTTTGGGGGACATTCTTGTAAAAATCAGCCCAGTCTTTCTTGTGTGTATATTTGTCCTTCAATAAATCGTCACATTGTAAATTTATCAGTTCCATTTGGTACGTGGCAGCTACATTGTTGTCATCGAGTGCGCTACACCTCACTGAATCCTCAGATTTTCTACTCCATTTATATAGGCAAGTTGGTACTACACGGTCTTGCCTGACTCACACGCACTGCAAGCCTCGCTCCGGCTGAAATACTTCACAGCTCTCGAAGGTGTCTTCCTCTGGTTTATATCAAATAACATCTTTGTGATAGAGGAAATTTCCTATACTAATGCTCCGAATTGTTCAATAATGTCATTCACTTATATCCCGCCGCTGTTCTGTTGTTTTCTTACGACTTCATGAAAAAGGTATGGAATTTTAAGACCAACATATAGGTCCATTTGTTAAACATTTCTTAGTTAATTTTGTATTTATAATTACATAAATTTGTTATGTAGTTATTTTTGTAATACCTAAACTAAATAGGGAGATAAACTTCCTTCAGAATAGTTTGTTGAAGCCATCTGAATATAGCATTTAGCTTTATTTTTGTACGTTTGGTTAAAAAGTTAAATTCGTAAGTATTTCAAATTGAGGTTTATATTTGATCCATGTAGTAATAATTCTCTGATTGTCAGATAAAGCCTGAAATTAAATTAGTGCAAGTGGGTAAGCGTGTTCAGAAAAAGTTGCGAGCCCTGAACTCTCGGCCGCGCCACACATCAGCACACGAAGTTTGCAAGCCATTTCAGTGGGTGTTAATGCGAATGTCATTTGTTCTTTGTTAGAAGGGATGTGTATTGACACGGTACAACTGAAACAAGGGAGGTCACGCCTCGATGGCGAATAGGATCCAATTTCCGTGATAAGGTTCTCGCCATAACTCCTATCGGACAGCCGTGTAAGATGGAAAATGTTGGGCGTTGCCCCACTCTGTGGTCATTTTCTGTTGTTGACCTTGCAACTCTTCAAACGCAATCGATAGCTTTCTTTGTGTCGATTGTTAAGAAAGAATTCTGTTTTTTGTGAATGAGTTTAATTTACAGGGGGAGGGGAGGACTGTGCGACAGAGATAGAGAGACCAGTAATTATAAATCAAATCATCAATTATTCATGGCGGTGAAACATCCGTGACTAATTAATTGATTGATTAATTAATTAATTGACGACACAGACACCGAGCTGTATATGTATGTGTGCGTGTGTGTGATACGTGATGTGTGGTAGGAGGTAATAAACTCACCCTTCCCCTCCACACCTCCCTCCTTCCATACCCCACTCCATATCGGCATGGTTAACCCATTGGCCTAAATTAGCTTTCTTATACATTACCCCTGATGTATTTCCGTATACGAGGAAGTTTATTTGCTAATCCCTTTCTCTTACTTTCTTTGATCATGTTTGCCTCGTCCTTTAATTTACTTCCATGGTCTTTACACTCCTTTGTGGGTATAATCACAATTCTCGTGTACACCACATTGATTTCTGTAAAAACAATACTATGTAAATTATTTTTTTATTTATTTATTTTAGGTCGCATAAACAACTAGGTCATAAGCGACCCTGTAAATATAAAAAACAAAATTTACATTGTGTTTCAATACAGACATATTGGAAGCATCATATGAACAATAACAGTAATACTGTAATTACAATACAGCATGGTGAATAATTTATAAATCAATAGTAGTAGTGGGGTCTCTTGGCATTGGAAAACTATATTGCAAAACCTCAATGACATTGGTAGTTTAATGCTGTGTATAAATTGAATAGTGTTACATCTGTTGTAGAATTGTTCAGTGCTTCCTTTTGTTGAGAAGAAATCTTCCATTTTTGTCTGTAAGGTTCCAAATATTTGCATTCAAATATATGTTCTGTTGTAAATATTTCACTACAATATTACACAAAGTTGCTTGACTTTTATTTAGGAGGTGCTCATGTGATAATTTCGAATAACCAATTCGTAACCGGGTATAGATTATCTAGTCCTTTCTGTTCTTTAGGTAGATTTTATTGTCGTTTAAAACTGAGTTTCTGATTTCTGAAAGCCTACTGGGGCAGTTTATTAACCATTCAGTATTTCACAGCTTCTTGTTTAAGCTGCCGAGATGTTTTTTAACATCGGTGTGAGAGACAGATTCTGCCGGGTGACCGGTAAGTGTTGTAGCATTGTTGCTACTTTGTCGGCTTCATTGCCAATAATGCCACTGTGGGATGGTATCCACAAAAAGATAACTTGTTTGTTGGCATAAATTATATTACAAAGGTGCTCGATTTCTTTCACACTAGCCGTGTGTAGGACGCACTATGAAAGGGTAGAGTCAGACTGGAAAATGCAACCTCATAGCCGGGATTTCAAACACGGATCTTCGGGTCTTCGTCCAGCCGCACTTAATTAGTGAGCTACTATGGCCAATGTGCCAACATGACATTAAATTCTGCAACTGCCTCATGTTTTTCCCGGTAAACCACTAGGAGTTCACATAAACATATGAGAAAACTACCTTAATGGCGACTTACTATGCTATAAGTACTTTAAGGCCCGGGCTTTATAGTTCGGACCACTATTAGGTACAATTAATGGAAATTAATTGTTCTTTCACACTAGCCATGTGTAGGTCGCACTATGAAAAGGTAGTCAGACTGAAAAAATTTTCGGCATCTTTCAACCAACAGAAGCAGCATTTGTTTGCATTGTATATCTTTAAAAGTTTTCTACCTGAGTTAAATCATTTGCCTCTGTATGATTTTAGACTTGAATAACAACCAACAAGAAAATAGAAAGAATTTTTTACACTATTTAAATTATTGCATAGTTTTGATTCACTAATGTGCCAGCTTTATTATATATTAATAAAAGTTTTAGTTACGTTGTATAAAATTCTTGTATAAAATTCCATTTGAAAATTTTGAAACTTTCACGTTATATCCATAAAAGAACATAAATGTACAAAATACTGTGTAATAGACTTTTAGGTTGAGGAATCAGGGATAGCCAAAAGAATGTATTCCCATTGATTCTCCGATTGTTTAAAAAAGTGACAAAAACAAATCTAAAATTTGGCGAAACGCTACGCTTAAGTAGTGCTCTACACATTTGAACAGTCCATTTTGAAATATTAATTGGTTATTATTTTTTCCTATTAGCTTATAAAATATTGCACATCGTGATTTGGATACATTTAGCACTGACTTAAAAATGCATATCATTCTAATGTTAAACGCGTTATACAATTTTCGCTTAATTATTATCAAGACCTTTTCCATTCTTGCCTTTTTGTAAAAGTTCACTAATCACGAATTATTACACCAACAATTGAACAAGATGGTTCCGTGGTAAAAATGAGGTGCAAATTTGGGAGTTCTCCGGTTCAAATCGCAATTTCTCTCGGTATTCCCTGGAAAATACAGGCGAAGTACGTTAAACTTACGCGTGGAGCATTTCCTTACCAAGTTCCTTTCTACAGCAGTTTCATTCCATGGGTCATCAATTCTGGACGTCACCCTGTGGAGTAGTATACTACTTAATACACGAATAATAATAATAAATAAGCATTGCAACAAATCAAGAATTAAATTTGTACAGAATGTAACACTCTCAAACTAGAACTTAATTACATCAATTTACTAATATAACTCCGTAAATAAATTAATATAAGACATGAAATGAAGTAAAGGAAACTCTGCTTCTTGCAACAAAATTAACATCGATGCAGAGTGTTTATTTAGAAGGCGGAAATTGGAAACGTTTAAGAATTAAAGCACAGTATCTTTTGAAGTAAAGAATGCACTTTTTATTATGGCTAATGTAATGATATTAAATTTAATAAAATATTGTTCTTAAAAACTAATGTTCACATTTAAGGTAAATTATAAGCCGATTATTTTCTGTAAATGCATACAAAACTAAGCTTATGAACCTGGTAAACCCAGAACAATAAATTCGTGGTGATAATTTTGTTAAAATAGACAGCTATTTATGTTCAACCCCGATATTTCATCGTGCTTTTCGAAAGTAGTAGGTATAGGGAATGTAAGAGTCACGGTAAGCAGGATTGTTTATCTGCATTAACCATAAGAAGGTAGTGTACCACCTAATGGACTACTTTGCAAAATAAGTTTTACCCATTGTACTGCTTTGTAAAGCAGAGGATTCGTCGTAAGACAAATGAATTGTCAAATTTATTATTTTTGAGGCTGTAATATCAGTCAAAAATTATATTCATTCCGCTTTTACTCAATTCGTTCAGCTTCAGGTATGCCCAGAATAAAGCATTAATTTATATACAGTGCAATTTATGCTGTGAAGATAATCTGCTCCCGTTAGGTTCTCACTCGAGCGAAACCAACAGTGGACAGATTTTGGAATACTCCAGTATCTAGTGACTGATTGCGCCAATGCCAACTGGTTGTTATTCCGCGGTTCCCTTTTCACCTGCAATTGTTTCCGGTGTGATGGATGCGTGTGCGTAGCCACAATGTGGGATGTACATCTACCACGCTTTCATGTTCACTGAAATCTATTTTTTGGCAAAAGAGTGATAGACGTAAACGCGAAAATCCAAATACCAAAATAAGCCAGTAATTTGAGGGTGGTAGATAATGGTAATTGGCATTTATAAAAACTGATATTATCTGCATTAATATGACTTTTTAGCCATTCAATATGAATCAATGAATGGCACAAATTACTCAATACAGTGAATACGAGGTTATGCAGACAGAGAAGCCAGGTTTAGTTTGGAGTTAGATGGGCTGATAGCTCTATTAGTTTTATTTCCTTACTGGAATGGCGTTTTCTTTGTGAGGGTTTAAAAGTTAATTTGACATTTTGAAATATTGAGGTTTATATTTTATTACACGGCGAGGCAATAATTTTGAGTTTTGGACGGACTATCCTAATAATCATTGTAGGCAAACGGAGCAATATCGACTGATCCATTTCATAGCACTCCAATGCTACACAGTAGCAAATGGTGCCTGTGTAAATGGTGCCTGGTTGTTTTTTTTTTTTTGTTTTTTTTTTTTGGCGTTTTCATACCTTTGTAAAACAATTTTGCAGTAAGCTTAAAATATGTGATCTAAGAATACACGAAAATAATTGTCCACTCTTGCAGAAAATATAACCATTGTGAGATATCTTAGGACATTTTTTTATTTACGTCAATTAACTTTTCAAGTCATATCTGACGATGAATAGAATGGGTGAAATGATGCTCAAATGGGCTCAGAATCCCGAAATTAGGACCTCTTGAACGTAAGGCAGACATGCCACCATCTACGCTACTGAGGGGGCCCCTTAGGGCAGATCATATTACAAGTTCTCCAAGGCATTTACGACCTTTCGAGGTACAAAATTTTGTTCTGTAGTGCATCATAAACTTCTATGAATTTGAAATCGTTTGCGAGGCTCGCAAACTCCTGGTAGCATTTCCCGTTGATTTTCCCTGGCAGGCAAGACAGGTGCTGGCCGCCGATTGGACCTTGTTCAGTTCCCGCTGGAGGGGAGCTTTGAATCACCCTCAAGTAGCTTGGTAAGTTCGCCGCGAGCGCAACTGGCCGAATAGTCAAGCAGTACGAGTAAAGTATAGGTGAAGATACTTATCAAGTAGAAGCTCTTTAAACCGGGACAGCACCACACGCAGGCCTATGTGGTCTTTTATACTTCGGAGATCCCTGGGAGGGAGAAATAACAGAGCACGACCAGGTCTGAGGCACCATATGCGTAAGCGAAGATGGGGTCCCTAACGTTTCCATATTAAACACACCCAACGCTGGTTGAGCCCACCCTTAACAAACGATGCTCCCGGAAGGTCTACTAAGGAGAGTCTGCTAAGTGAAAACACGTAAGGGGAGTCCATGAGCAGAAGACTGACACCAGGGAAAAACGCTCA
>CM060947.1:219033493-219149615 GCA_030765055.1 Mantis religiosa | reverse complement strand
TCTATCTCTCGTCTCTCTCTCTCTCTCTCATCTCTCTCTCTCTCTCTCTCTCTCTCTTCTCTCTCTCTCACTCTCTCTCTCTCTCTCTCTCTCTCTCTCTCTCTCTCTCTCTCTCTCTCTCTCTCTCTCTCTCTCTCTCTCCTCTCTCTCTCTCTCTCTCTCTCTCTCTCTCTCTCTCTCTCTCTCTCTCTCTCTCTCTCTCTCTCTCTCTCTCTCTCTCGCACAAATAGAGACAAATTGCACCTACACGAAGTTTTGTGAAAATCCTTGTTTCTTCGGACCTGAAAACATACATTTCAAGTGATATCTTGATATCGAATTTTCTACCTGCTGTGTACTATGTAGAAAGAGTAAATATGCAATTATATAAAAACAATAAAAAGGTTTACCCTTTTAGAAAAGTATTCAAACCAATAATATTGAATATTTCGGAAGAGGTTAAGTATTTGACAAAATGCGAATGCTTTAACCACATCTACGTCTTGCACATACTACGGTTTATGCAAAATTAATACAGAATTATGACCTCTTCGGAGACTGTTGCTAGAAAATTCTGGACATACCCGAGTGTTTTCATGAGAGGCATATGGTAATTTAACATCGATATATTTTTCAAGGAGTATTTTAATGGTATTTGTTTTAAATTAGCTTTATCTTCGTGTCGCACCCTTGGAAGACGCTGAATTTAAATATCACATTTGGTATTAACCAACATTTTTCTTTTAGTTATGATGTTCATAGAGTAATGCACGCACGCTTACACACACACCTTTTTTAATTTCTTTTCCTTAATTATAATTAAGGAAATAGGTAATTATCTATTCATTGAGTCTCAAAACGCGTATTTCTCGTGAAATCTTGGAATGGAATTTTAGAATGAAATGCTCTAATCTCTCTATTTAGTGTAAGCGCACGATAAATAGAGTAAGAAAGTTTTTGAAACCATAAGTAATAGAAACTTATCTGTAAGCATTAACATTCTCTACACTTTGTATCGCAAAATAAAAATCTGAATAACATAAAATATTTTGCAACACGCAGAACTTCGGCAGGAAGAATATTTAAGAAATGTGCTTTTTATAAGCAAGCATAGTTGGTAAACATTTCCAAGCTTTGCAAGTACATTTCTTCATTTTTAATGCTTCCTAATGGCACATAAAACACGAGTGTCATTACCAGTTTTAAAAACATTGCATGATGTGTAAGTTGCACACTGACAGAGCAGGTGCTAAACTGTGAGAGATAACTGCCAGAAATCTACAACATTTAAAAAAAAATGCAGAGCTCTAGGTTTTATTAATACAAAGGTAGAAGATACAAAATATACTGCCGGGAGCTAAGTTGTCAATTCACAATGGTAACAAACGGAGTTCCAGCAATCCTAATGATACTTCATGTTGTGGTCTGGACCGCAATCAATAACACACATACACAGACGGATGCTGCCTTCTGGTTGCAACGCTATTAGTGCTTCAATTTGGATTTACAGACGTAAATCTTCTTAGCGAACGAGAAACTGTCTGCTGATATGGCTACATTTACTGAGCATTTATCCACGTTCAGACTCTTTACTGCTACCCTGCTTCAGTTGTTGCAGATTACTACTTCTTCCCGTTCTGTTTCTCCAATAGAAGAAATGTTATCAGAAACAACCAACTGCCTACCATATAAGTACACTTAATTGGACTGAATTTCAAGTTTATAAAACCTACCCTTTTCCTTCTCTCCTAGAGGTAGGTAACAAAACCAACTGGATGTGTGCTTCAGTTATAAACAGCTGAAAAACTACTATTGCAAGACTATCTGTATATCCTCTTGAACAAATTATTGTTAAACTCTAATTTTCCTAACTACTTCATCGTCGAGATGGTTATTTATAAAAATGTTTTTCTTTATACGCATTTATCCTTTGAGGAACTCTATGAAAGAGTTTTAAGACATTTAAGAGTTGCTCGCTTTGAAATGTCCTTCAAATTACGTTCTTTTAACACGACTAGGAGAAAAAAGAATAACATTCTAAATCAGAGAGGTATAAGTATTTCAAAATGAAAAATAATAACAAGGAATAATTTAGAAACGGTTAAGTCTACAAAAAAATCTTTGATACGATATGTACGTTTTAATTAGACTTACAATATTTGTATGAAAATTTTGTGCTTATCTCTTATGGTTTATTAGTTATGCAAACGTCATCTAGAATGAACTGTAAAGCTCAGAAAATTCTTCATATTCATTTATTTTTTTGGAAAATACAATGAATGGTAATTTAATTAAAATCTCTGGAGCCATTTGAAAAATCAAAATGCCTAATAACACTGGGAAACAAAAAATATTTTTTGAATGTTTCGAGCACTTCATGAGGCAATTCCTAATATTTTTGGTTGAGAAAAACAAATATGACAATGAAAACTTTTATTTGCTCTAGTTTCTATGATATACACAAGGTGGAAGTATTGAATATTAACGGATTGAGAGAAGATGTTACATTTTAATTACGTACATGCTAACAACAATGAAAGTGCATTTGATTTTTTTAACTGGCATTTACACGCTGGGAGTTCTAAATTGCTGGAAAAATACTTCACAAATAGTCGTGTCTGAAGAGAATCAAGTGGTGGCCTATTGACTTCGTCGTCTCTTAGCTTGCCTCTTGTGATGGAGTTCCGCAGAATCCCTATACAAAGACCAGCAGTAATCCGCAAGCATTACTTCATTCCAACGGCTCTGATATCTTTGTTCCATAACAGAAATGTCCTGGTGGAGCCTCTCCCCCTGTTCATCACTAACAGCTCCACAACGATGAGCCAAAAATCTAGATGGGAGTGGAGAAAATGGGTGTTACATCCAAGGTTACGGTATTTTTGCAGGAGCACTGTCACCAAATGCTTGTATTTGTCATCTCTTTTGTTGCCTAAAAATCCATGAAACATCCCTTGAACGCTTCCCAAGCTCCCTTTTTCTTTCCCCTCCAAAATTTGGTCAAATGCAGGATCCTTTACAGGTTCTCTTATTTGTGGTCCGACAAAAATGCCTTCCATAACTTATGCATCACTTAATTTCCAAAATTTCTCAGATTGTATTTTATTTGACAGGTGTGCCAGCTCCCCAAAAAAATCCCCAGTTTAAAAATCTTCACTCTAAAAAATGAAATGTCACTTTATCTTCAAAACAAGAGCTAATCTACCTTTTTATGGTGATTTTTTAATACAACAGATGGAAATGCATGTAAATTCACTATTTTTAAGCCCGAAACATTTTCAATGTTGCCCAGTGTAATTATTCAACGTAAAATTTAATTTGTAGTGAAAATCATGAAAATCATGTTGAAAATCATGAAAATTCATCGTTGAAAGATGCTGAATTTCAACATGAAATATGATACTTTTGTTTTTATTTATATTACGCAGTTTCTTTTTGTTCAGGTAGTCTAAAGCACTTACGTCGATTGAAATATGGGTATCGAACTTTTGAATGGAATGCAACACTTCATTTATCTATTTTATGTATGTAGTAGAGAAATTAAATGAAGGGTTATAACTCAGACATGGTAGTAGGTAGGTGTGATCATATGACCATCTGTCATGGCCATGTGATCATATTTCGTTCCAAATACGAGTTCTAGAAGCTGCTTGCGTAGGCCTCCCAGGCGTAGGGGGATGACCGCAAATAAATATACAATAGACTTGGTAATAACAGGCAGTAAATGTCACATTCAATTAGTTAAAAGGTTTTTCTTTTAACCAATGGTATTTCATAAGCTGTTATGTAACTTGCAGCAGTCCTTCATCGGTAACGTTTAGAGTACTATTTTGCTGAATAGTTTCCTAATTTTCGTGTCTGTTTGTATTGCTATCGTCAAATATGATTGACAATGATGACTGATACACAAGAAGTAAGTTGGCCAAGGTGCTTCTCTTCTACGGAAAACCCGAAGGAGTGCAAGAGACACGTTTTCCATACTAGCGAACGTCGCCCAGCCCAAACCATGTCTGCGAGATTGCTTTAAACTGGAACCGGCAGTTTTAAGTTCTAAGAAACACGTCACACAGCAGAGCTTTTGAGCATTTTTCGGGAGTTCAACCTCACGCAGTATCAAGCAAACGTTTTCAGCACCTTCTTTACTTAATTAAAACAGTACCTACTTACAGCATTTCACTTCCTCCAAATTTTGAAGACAGTGGCACGGAAACAAAACTTTCTTGTAACTGAGTTTATTAACAAATTATGACTACATTAACCTCCATCAAGCCTTTTATTTCCTTATTGACAATATGTATAATTTACCTACATTGCTAAAGCCAACACGTATTTTCTTTTAATTTGGAGTTTTTAGTCCCTCTCTAACTGCATGCCTCTGAACCCATTACACATATATTTATGTATTACCCGAAGTCATGTTCGCGTGATTGCATCAAATTTAAATGCTTTTCTCTCCCCATCTCTCACTCCCCACTGCCCTTTCCTTCCTTTCTCCCTCACACTCTTTTTTCCAACTTCATATTTTTGCTCCCTAACAATTTCCTGCACTCCCTCGCTGTGTGTCAGTGTCATTGTCAGTGTTATCTGCTTTTTCTTGAGTATTAATAAAATTTAAAACCTAAGTAAAGATTTAACGCTATAAAGGTACACCTTGTACTTGCATGCAGCAGTTTTCCTTGCTAGCCTCCTTATATACATTAAACCAAGAGAGATCGCTGAGGTGTTGGCGTCTGTGACCCGCAATTAGGAGGCCGTTGTTTCGACTTTCGTGACCAAAGTTTCTGATGAAAGCAAGCTTTCACGGCCAGAGTCTTTATTACAATTAATTATTTCCGAGCTGTTTTGTCGTGGTCTGCTGGCGTAAGAACTTCCAAACTTTTCGTCCACAACTGCGGTAGACATCTTCAGTGGCGCGGTCGAACTTTCCTCCGAGACAGTTTCGCTGCGTTGAGACGAAACTTTTGGGCGTTCTTACGCCAACGGACCACAACAAATTGCCCGCCTTGGTAGCGTGGTGGTAGCATATCTGCCTCGCGTTCAAAAGGTCCCGAGTTCGAATGTCGGTCAGGGCGAGTTACCTCGATAAGGTTTTTCCGGGGTTTTCCCTTGTCCTGAAAGACGAATGTCGTGTAACTCTAAGCTCTATGGACCCTGGGCTCATTTGAGCATCATTTCACCCAAAACAGCCCGGAAATAATTGTAATAGCAAAGTTTCTGACCCATGCATTTTTAGGATGTTTCCGGAAGTCGATAGCGAATGCTGGGAAGGATAGATTATGTCTCCTGAATTTCTGCCACTTGTCATTTAACTTCATCTTACATTCTGATTGGCTACTTCATAGTGCCAAGTTTCAGCGGGAGTTTCGTTGAGCATGAGAGGGAATTTGCCTTCTATAAATCTTCAACCTAAGAATCGGGGAGATCTCCGACACCCAGAAACTGCTGGGAATGTGAACTGAGGAATTCTACCCCCTGTGCTCTCCTCAGAGAGGTACAAAAGATTTTGTAGTGATGTGCTAAGTCCACCCCCTCTGATCTTTGTCATACAGTCAACACTACTCATTCAAAATGTTACCTATTTATTCAATTAATTTGATTTAATATTGCATCCTGATAAGTAAAACCACAGAGCAATGTCATCATCCATATATGCTCCTAAGACCTTACTCTTAAATTTTGCTTGAAGAACAAAAAACCAACGTCTTATTTAAAAATCTGATGTGACAACATTAAGAATCTAAGAGACTATTGTTCATTTTACAAGTGAAAAACCTTGCCCTAACTATTCCCCACCCAACTAACAACTAAATGAAAGCATAATTTAGAGAGCACATTTTAGGTTGTTTGCTATTTTACTGTAAGTATTCCTCTATGAATTTCCTTTTCACTTTTGGAAAACCCCGTAGAAATTCCTAGCAAAAGCTAGAAAATGAAAACGATAAATATTGGCGTAAATTTATATAAGCTTTGCCTAAATTAGGTTAGCTAACGATGGAATTCAGTAAAATAACAATGAATGTTGTAAAATTTAATTCATAAACAAAAATAGTTTAACCAAGTTCACCGTACTGCAGCACTCTTGCATCCCATTTGTATTTTAACGTTCATTTATGTACTGAAAAAATATAATATGTAGAAGATAAAATATATCTGCATTTAAAGTACTAATGAAAGCTATAGAGAGAACCGGATTATTCCTAACGGAATTTTGCTTCAACTATAAGTACTTCATTGAAAATAAATAACTTGCAATGTAATATTAGGCATTATTAATTTATTGAATCGTGCTCTTTTAGGACTTTTTACTGTGGCATGCTTGGTAGCAAGATCAGTAATAAATAATGTAAAGAACAGTGGTCCAGCCAACGTACTTGCTGGAAACAGAGGAATTGCCCATAATACTATTCCATTTTATACACAATCAGAATACTGATTTAAGATAATTTTGATATCAATTACTCTTTGTGCAGTAGATGTTAAACAAAACACTGAGTTAAAACTTCTGCTAAGCCATTCTTGAAAATATGTTCCTATTTATGTCAGCCTCGGTAGTGCAGATGGTAGCGCGTCTGTCTCACGTCATGAGGTCCCGAGTTCGAATCTAGGTCAGAAAGATCTTGTGTGCGCTTAAGACCACATGACAGAAATGAAAACTTAAAAACTATTCATTAGGTATAAATTATTCTTTAAAATAATTTAAAAATTCTAATTTTGACACTCATTCTTGCGCAAAAAGGCCAGTTGCGAGCTATACATTTCATGCCTTACGCTAAGTGTGTTCGCAAATGAAAATGCTCTGAAAAAAACCGAATGACCACGGACTTACGACCGTGCGAAGAGGGTATACATAAAGGATGTATAAATGAAGTAAAATCAAATCACAATCATTTTTCATATTTTTTTTCTTTCTGCTTAATTGCACTTTTATTTTTAATAAAAGTACAAGTTCATACAAATCTTATAACATAATTATATGATATTAATTTCCTTATTTGGATATTTTTTTAACATTCGGAAATGTTCGGTTACGTATACATTTTACACATGTTGTATTATATATCCGTACATATACTCATTACTCCATATTTTATTGCACGTCCGTACATATTTCCATATATATTTTATTACATGTCATATTCATTTCAAATGTTTTGTCACAATTTATAGTGATATTAAAACATTTTCTTGACCCTTGGTCGATCTTTCAGTTTATGGAAGAACCTATAAGTTGTAAATGAAAATAAACGCAAAACGTCATTTTAATACGAGGTAATTTTATTATTTATGTGTTATTAGATTTAATTTATTGATATTTTACATTTTACTACTCACAATAAACACAAATTGTCTATAAAAGTAACCAGTTCTTAAATGAAGCATCTCTTTCACGAATTCCTAACACTTTTGTTTCCAATTAGCAGACTCGCTTTATTTTTCGTTATTATGGTTTTAATTATTCAAATACCAAATACCAAATACCAAATTTGGGTGATATCTGTTCGTATGAAGTGGGATTTTACATTTGTCGACTTGTTAAATGACAGAAGGTTATCTGACCGGATCGGTTACCGACACTTGACAGACGTTTGTAAGAACGGTCCTAAGACAATTATTTTTTAAATGAAACTCTTGTAGGGATTCTGAATTTGTCATAGTATTTGAAATATGTTAAAATATACCTGGATGCGTGTTGTTGATACGCTGTTGAGTGCGACAGAAAATCTATGTGTATAGTGGTATGGACAACATAGGATTGAAATAACGATTGGGTGTGAGGTGGGGGGAGGGGTAGTTTGGATTGAGCCGACTTCACCCGAATGAGCGTCACATATTCCAGCGTGACGGCTCAGTTTAATTCACTGCCCACAAAAAGTGCTAAACGCGCCTAAAGAAGTTTTCACTTCAATACGTTACATAAAAGGGGTTTTCCGGGATTTTCCCTTATCCTCAAGGACGAATGTCACGTAACTAAGCTCCATGAACTCTGGCCTCATTTGAGCATTATTTCATCCGTTTCATTCATAGTCCGACATGACAACTTGGAGGAGATAAATTAAGAAACAACTACCATAGGAAGGACCATCGCTACCAGAATAATCGAACATGAATGGAGCATTCGTTTAATGCAATCTGAAAAGTCTGGACTGGCAGAGCATTGTTTCGATAACGACCAAAGAGCCAATTTTTGGGAGACGACCATCTTGGCAATATGTAATAGTTACTGGGAGCGGAGGATTAAGGAGGCTTTGGCGATATCCTCTGAAAGGAGCACACTTAATCGTGATGCTGGATTTTAGTTCAGCTCCTCTTGGAAACCGGCCTTAAAATGGAAATCCGTCAATTTAAGAAGCAATACAGCTTGATAATCAAGTTAAGTAGTTACGTTTCTTTGACACAATTTTCTATGCTCACGCCATCTCCTGACCTGGCATTTAATTTACGGAAAACAGTATTTTCTTGAGTAATGCGAATTTTGATAGTTTTTTGTCTTTGTTTATATTGCTGTTATATCCAGTGTTTCATTTGCGGTTATAACATTTTATAAATATCCTGATGATGGAAGCGATGCTAACTCCCGAAACGTCGATATCTAATCTATTTTCACCTGGCTTATTGCCCGAGTAGAAAGTGTGCAACTGCCATCTACCCACTAAAACTTATTTTCAAACCATGCTTCTTCTGCAATCGGCATCTGAATCCCGAGTTCTAGGTTCTTACATAATATCATTAATTTTCCAGTGAACGTAACATGATAGTTTAAAATCACTGCAAAATTCTACACAGCAATAATGTTCTTAACATGCTTACGGGTTATGGTCATGAAATAAACTTCCACTATTCATATTCACATAGTTTCATTTTTCTCCATAATAGCACAGTTGCGAAGTTTTAATTTATAAAAAGCAGTTTAGCTGAAATACATTGTAAATGACCTTTAAGTCTACTTGTGACCTGTGGACTTATGAACGTTCTCAGATTCTACTCGTTCCTGTACTATGTTTACACTTGCCTCATTAAAAAGTCTTGCATTTTTCTGCTTCTCGTTTTCTGATTGGCTGTATACTAATGGTATTACTGTCTCCTCACTGCTTTTATTATACGCTCATGTTTCGCTAACTTTCGTGGGGTAGCTTTATGTATAAATATCACCCTATTTCAAGTAAATAATAATTTCCGTAGCAGATGTCACTCCCATTCCTTCCTATAAGCCATTAAATCGCTTCTGGCAGCAGCTGGAGTCATTCTCATTTGTTAGAGTACATTAACTCTTGCGGTGGGCAATAAATTAACATGGCGCTGCCTGTGAAAACAAAGATATGTAGCCAAGAATTCCTTTGTTTTCACTAAAAATATTTATCCCTGCGTTGCTGAGCAGCGAGGATTCCATTTTAATTACAGTCTTTAGCATAAAGCGAGTTAGTAACGCCTTTGTTGAGCCGTGCCCTTTAGCCTTCCGTATAAGAACATAAACTTATTAAAATTCGTTTACTAATTGTATTCATCTCTTTCCTACATCCCGGTTCCTTTATTTGTGCTTTGAAATGTTCATCAGGCACAGATTCTTTTGGAGTCTCAAAGTAAGAAAGAAAAAGCGTTATTAATGTAGTTTTTATAGTCTCACTTTATTTTAGTAATATTATGTGGCTAAAAAGGTGTTTGAATAATAATTTTGCTCATTAGCATATATTCTGTTCTTTTGAAAAATCGTCTTGGGGTAACATATACGGAAATAGTATATGAAAATAAGAAAAATGTAAATGGAACAAAAATGGCTTTAATTCATATAAAATGATTTTAAATGTTATTTTCGTGGTAGTATTTTGATCCATTTCCCAAGGTGCTATCGTGATGGAAAAATGAATATTCTGCATTGTATAGAATAGAAATCTCCGGAGAGAAAGACCAAACTGATCTTTCCTAGGATTTACAACAGTCCAGAGGGCAGCTTCCCTACCATTTAGCAATTTCAAACTCCAGTACAACCGGCATTCCAAATATCGTGGCACGAAACAATCCACCAAATCGACTAGGAGATCGGAGGCCACCATGCCGGACCTAAGAATCACCTAGCAATCTGGTACAACCAGCATCCCTCCCACCAAGACCCACTAGGCAGGCTCGGAGATCGGAGGCCGCCATGCTGGACCTAAGAATCACCTAGCAATCTGGTACAACCAGCATCCCTCCCACCAAGACCCACTAGGCAGGCTCGGAGATCGGAGGCCGCCATGCTGGACCTAAGAATCACCTAGCAATCTGGTACAACCAGCATCCCTCCCACCAAGACCCACTAGGCAGGCTCGGAGATCGGAGGCCGCCATGCTGGACCTAAGAATCACCTAGCAATCTGGTACAACCAGCATCCCTCCCACCAAGACCCACTAGGCAGGCTCGGAGATCGGAGGCCGCCATGCTGGACCTAAGAATCACCTGGCAATCTGGTACAACCAGCATCCCTCCCACCAAGACCCACCAGGCAGGCTCGGAGATCGGAGGCCGCCATGCTGGACCTAAGAATCACCTGGCAGTCTGGTACAACCAGCATCCCTCCCACCAAGACCCACCAGGCAGGCTCGGAGATCGGAGGCCACCATGCCGGACCTAAGAATCACCTGGCAGTCTGGTACAACCAGCATCCCTCCCACCGAGACCCACCGAGCCAGAGCTCGGAAAACTCCCATTTCCCTTCCGGAAATGGCCGACTAGACCGCTCGGAGAAAGGAGACGGTCCTACCGGAGGACGAAGTTGTTTACCGGGGGAACTGCCGACATTGCTACCCTGAAAGAGACCACAAGATGAGAGATGATCTGAAATGATAATGAAGGGGCAGGATATTCGGGGATATAATTAACCTACCCAGCATTTGCCTGGAGACCCGGGAAGACCTCTCAAAAAGGCCATAGGTTAGGTACGCCTGCCACGGGAATCGAACCCGGCCCTCCGAATGAGGGAACCACAGATAAACCTGCTTTAGCCATCCTGTTCCGTGATCGCTATTTAATGGCTGAACTTTGCTACTGAAGTTAACATGGGTGCTTACTTTCTTTTCGTTTGTTAACATTAATTCAAGCCGTAACATTGCTAAGCACTGCCAGTTCACCACCAAGATTAATGTTGCTGATCTTGCTATTAGAACAAATATACACATATGTAATTATGGTACCTTATACAGTGAAGGGGGGCACCTAGCTACATAAACCTATAGCTAACCCTTCCGAGAGGACTCAAGTGACAGAACACAAAGTTCCTCTGTAGAGGCCATCGGGATGCACCGAAGAACCTGACAGTTTTTCAGCCTGAAATAATCTTTCCCAAAGAGCAGGCTGTATTTTCGGCACCACCATACGTCACAAAACCTAGAAACATAACATCTGAAACACGAGTAGAAACGCAGTGAAAGGAAAATGGTGAGAAAGAAAAGCGTTAGGTGACAAACCACGTCAGCATTTGCCTACAGACTAAAGAAAATCACGAAAACACCAAAGGTAAGAGTGGATAGGAATCGAACAAGTTTTCCTGGAGTTCAGTACCGTAATAATTAATTGTAATCGAAAATAATGGTGTTACAGGTGCGACGGAAACTACGTTTTGTATGTTGAAAATCCTCATAGTTGTACAGTGGCGATTTTTACAGTTATGGTAATGCATTATTAAGAAAACTATTTACAGCTTTTCAGACACCTTTGTTTCCAGAGACGAGTACAATGTATGTCATAATATATCTCAATTACGGACCTACAGAGACGCGTTAAGAAGGCTCGCAACGACTCACCAAGGCTGCCACTCTGTCCACTACATGAAGAGCGATCGAGAGGTTTACCTGATTGTTGTAAGTACAGAATGTTCAATTTAAGCCATTGTTGAATCGCTCCGACAACTAGCGATTGTTGCACATTAACCTTTGTTCTTTAAATTGTTTACTTCGAACAATTTTTATTTCCTTATTGGATACCGATCTGTGAAATTTTCCAAAATTCAAAATATTTGAGTTGTGTTTTCTTAGAATATCATAGTATAAAGAAGTACGGTTGCAAAGTTTGACACATGAAAATTCTTAACTTTATTTCTGCCAAATATTTCGGAAAAGCTCTCCCAACATCGAAACAAAAAGATTCATATGAACAAGAATGGAAAATTATTTATTTGGAGTCACAAGACAAAACTGAAGATTAAAATCATTAATAATAAGAATTATTCTTTTAAGTTTTAAAAGTGAAATTATTTTTTTATTTACAGGACTAATCTTATATTTAAATCATTAAAACGTGGCATCCGAGTTCCATGATATCGCATACTGTGTTGCAGCTATTGGATTATTTCGAACTTGGTCTAATCTAGATTATCAATATCACTTACAGGAGTCGCACAAACCAGGGAATTTATATGTTCCCAGACGAAGAAATTCATGGACTCAAATTGGAAATTGAAGATGCTGTTGTAGGTAAACACAGCCCCAGTGAACATTTCTAAGAAATGCATAAACATAGCATCATTCTTCTACTGGGATCTTATCCTCATCCTATTCCCCATCAGAGCTGGCGTTTCCCAAGGTAGTGTCCTGGCACCCACTCCCTTTCTTCTATACGTCAACACCCTACCATCCCTGCCACGCTGCTCGCTATGTCTCTTTGCTGATGATACAGCTGTCACCTCAACGTCATCAGAGCTCAACCTGTGTGCTCGCAGGATTCAACAATATCCCGACCTCCTCACCACCTGGTTCAAAAGTTGGCGCCTACGCGTCCACTCACAGAAGAGCCAGGCCATCACCTTCTCTCGAATACGAATAGCGGATCTTCCACCAATTCGAGTAGCTGGCAAGGACGACCATTGGAAAACTTATGTTAACTATCTTGGTGTTCTACTCGACATCAAATTGACGTGGAGAGAACACATTACGTATGTGGCTAATAAAGGTAGCGGGCATGCTCTACCCTCTCTATAACCGACGATCGGCGATGTCTCTGCCTACAAAACTGCTCCTGTATAAGCAGATACACCGACCAGCCATCACATACGCCAGTGAAGTATGGGGAGTAACGGCCAAGTCTCGCCTACACCGCCTTGATTTTCTACAATTCCAATTCCTCCGCATTGCCACAGACTCCCCTTGGTATATCCCCAATTTAGTTATCCGACGAGACCTACATATTCCCACGTTCACGCTACTTTTATCAAAACTTATCCCACAACTTCAACTCCCTTATCTGCGGTCTAGACGAGTACGACATCGATCCTGGAGAGCGCTACAAACGCTCGAGGTTGTTTCTAGGCATATAAAATACTCGTAACACATCAGAAGGCTTATATATAATTCCAACCTCATCTTCTGCCGTATATTATCCTTCCTTACAAAACACCCCACTGCCAATAGAGGGCGTAGCCCTGATCTGTCTGGAGGCCGAATATCTGGCATTCAGATCTTCAATGTTCAGTCGCGATGGTGTTCTACATGCAATAGCAAAAAGTTCTTCATTATATGGCCGCTACATCACCTTCACCTGCTAAAGGAGATGCGGATGCAGGAGATTTTCATGCAAAATTATTCAGACTCAGGTGATTAATGCCTTCTTTTACTACAACATATCCTGTGCTGTCTGATGGGTTTATGTTCACACTACGAAGAACCCATTCCATACATCTCCGTTTACGTTCCGACGTCCTAAATCATTCCTCTCGAATGAGCTACGCTCTCTCAAGCCATGATTTGTGTCAGCCTGTCGAGGTAAGAAATAGGTAAAATCTTGTTACCCAAAGTGTGTATCTCGTTAAAGCCCACAATTTAAGTCAAATAAATTTTTTCATGCAGTTAAACATTTGTTATTAGCTTGAATTTTCAATTACTTATACTTTTATCAAATGGAAAATCATTATTCTCTATCACCCCACCCGTCCTGATTGTACAAAGAGAACAACACTTCAAAGCCCTAACATTGTCACCAGCTGTTAAAAGACTGGACTGTAATATGTAATAAACACATTTCCACAATGTTTTAGCCGATTAGCGTGAAGTAAAAATGAGACTAGTTTATTAAAGAGCGAACAGAGGAAGCCTTGTGAGTGAAGGTTGAGAAGACATCAAAGCGAATAAAATTTTTGGGTGAAATACTATATTTCCTTTAGTTAACATAGGTAAGCAGGAGATAAAATAAAACTGGGATACACGAGCGGAACTCCGAATTTGGTAGCTGAAGGGAAATTTATAGCTTTGGCAACATACTGTCGAAAACAAAGTAACCATCAAAGAAAAGTGCTATAAATTACAAAAACCAGTCGCTGAGAATTTGGTTTTCCACTAACAGGGCCCACAGTGATAATACTAGAGTATACTGTTGCGCTCTAACGACGAGAACTTGTGCGGTTTGAAAAAGCCCTGAGTACACGAAATAACGCAATTGAGTGCGTGAAATATGAGTCTAGCTATCTCACGGCTGTTAGAATTAGGTCATGTATTGAAATCCGTGAAGCCTATCGACTAACGCGAGGCTAGCTTTCCATCACTGCCTCACGAGCGCTATTAATTAGCTCCCGCAGCCGCCGCCGTCGACATCCAAACCTCAACAGAAATTGGAAGATTGAAAAGCACGGCTCGACGCAGATTTCAGTTCAAAAGATAGCAGGTGTAAATGAATGACCATAGGCCGATATTAATACAGATGTGCTGGTGTGAAAGCAACACTACTGCATTGTGCGCTTCTCACGATACAAACTGCTACTAGTCTATACAGGAGTTTTCGGTTCATACAAATGAAATCAGTTACTTTATTTAATTACAGAAGTTTCTTGTATAGTAATCATCAGATTACTTTTAACAATGTCTAGTAAATTTAAGAAATAACAGCACCGAACTGATATTTTATGAAATTTTTATCAATCACGCTGAAATTTTTATTTTAGGTAAACAATAGATGCTTTTAAATTTAATTTCAGCAGCTTTTTAATTTTATCTTTGGTTATCAACACTTCTACTGAAAGCGATACTCTGCAGTAACGTGTATGACTCGCATTTGAGAAGTTCTGAGCTCCCATTTCCATCCACCGCCCACTCTCATGGAGTGTTTCATGTTCTTTCATTCTCGTTTCTCGACGACAACGATTTCCTTTACATCATTACGTATCATTCTCATCTTAAATGTTTTCTGTATTTCCTGGCGTATGGTACTGACGGATAAAGGGCGCGGATGCCTGCTTAAAGGAGAGTATTCCTTGTTGACACAAGAGAGCTGCTTGGCCTACACGTTATCGCCCTCTCTAAGCACCTCCAGTAGTAAAACGCATCTTCGAGCCATGAATTGTTAGGGATTTATTCGCTTCTCTGGTCTGGCATGTACGAGGCCTGTAGCTTCATCCCATCTTCCAAAGAAGGGGAGGGTTTTGTGCGATGTACGCTCCATCGTATAACCCTAACCCTACCTAGATATTAGTGTAGTGAATATTGACAAAGATTTATAGGCTCTCTCTCTCTCTCTCAAAAAAAAAAAAAAAAATTAAAGTAGAGGTGCATGGCAGAAGTGTACTTATTCATGTCCTTATTTACTTCATTATTTACATTTACATTTCAGTGGGATACTTGAGCATACATGGGAAAAAAGAGAAGCCAGATCGAGAAACTAAATTAGCTGAAATCATTAACGAATTTGCAACAGATTATCAATAACTAAATCTTGTTTTATGGGACATATAATGAGTTTTTCATTTGAAAGGTTTCAGAGGTACATTATTGTTTTTAGTAATACGGCTGCAGAAGAGTAAATATGTAGTAAAATTCCTGCTTTGTCATTTTGTCTAGTAAGAGTCTTCAGATATTTAAGAAATTAATTTTATTATTTGGATATTATTTTACATTCGATCAGGAAATATTACAATCAACGTTATAATTGTTTGGGTGTTGCCACAATGTGCCTATTTAAATAATCACATCAGCGAGAGACAAGCCCGTATGTACTATATAAGAATTTGTATGTTCTACATAATGATCTAAATAGATGTGCATTTACGAATGTCTCAGAAGTCATCTTTTTTTTCTCTGGGCAGCCGGTTTCAATGCCTCTCCGGTGTGCGTTTCTTATCTATGACTTGTTTGGATGCCGGTAGAAGGTCGGTACAAACTTCCTAGCTTTGGTAATCAAACTTTTGTGTTTTCTTTTCTCGCTACAAATAACGAGTACTGGGAAGTATTGCATTCATTCCACAAACTTAATATCGAAAATTCACCAGAAATGCACACATTTTTTTAAAAAAAGAAAAAGCATCCTTGCTCGTGCGCGTGTACCTAACATAACTCAAAAACTAAATGTGAGTTAAATACCAGCGACCCCCAAGTTTGCAACACGAAGGTTTTCGAGAAAATACCTACCGCTCTAAACTACTCTTCACATGCAAACGTCTTATTGTTTTTTTTTTTTTTTTCAAAAATGAACAACACTTTTATTTAAAATACCATGTGTTTAAGGTATGTTCATGCTAAATGAAGTGTACATTTAGAATTTTCTGGAAACTTCCCAAGAATTTCCCTTCGTTTTAACAAGCGGGATGGCTCAGGTGGGTTTTTCTGTGGACCATGAGTTTTATCGGGTTTTCCCGGGTCACTAGGTGAATGACGGGTAGGTTGGTTACATCCCCCGAATTTTCCCTCAGTTTCATATCCTTATCATTTCAGATTGTCTCTCATCTGGTGGATACTTCACGGCAGCGTAAACTGGAGATCCCGAAGAAAACCCGCCCGAGGGCCGTGTTGTCCACCAAAAATGTCACTTTGCGATCGCCTGGGATCGGATCCTGCCTTGATGAGAGCCGAGCGGTCTAACCTCTCAGCCACCGCGCGGCCTCCTTCCTCCCGGGAGTGCCCCACTTGCGGCATAGGTACAGTAGGAACAATCTCTTTGTTTTAAATGTATTTTGCAAAACTGGTAAACCATGTGAGACAAAATGTTACTACACAAAAATGCGGATCCCACTAAAACAAAATTTGTCAAAATAATGTTTTGTAGGGTAAACAATTTTCAAACATTCCTTTTTATTTGTTTAAATTATACAATATTTATTCTTTTCTCAAATAAAAGTATGTTATTCGTTTGTTTTATGTCTAGGCATTCAAAGAGAATGGGATTTTAAAGACGTCACATAGGGACAGCTCTTAAAAGATTTGCCTATTCCTTATAGCCTATGGCATTCTCATATTCCCTTGGAGTTAAAAAAGAACTTAGTAATATAATAATTTTTGCAAATGTTTGTCTCGATTAATATTAAGTATCTGGAAGAAAGAGATTTTGTAAGAATAATTGATTGTTACTGAGAGAGTTTAATAACAGATTTTCTAAATTTATTTATTGAACCCATCTCTAAATGCCAATAGGTTCAGCTGTGTTAATTTTAAGATGGAGATAATGCAAGAGCATCTATCAGTCCTTCTGCCCGTCTATCCATCCAGAGTTAGTTTAACATAAATATATGTCAGGATTAACTCTCGAGAAGATTTCAACAACACTTTTGACTCCAGTGCAACATTATATTTGTGACTTAATACCTTATTTTTTGGAATAGAGTTATTATTGCAAATCCATTAAATAGGAATCTATGAAAACCTAATTTTAACCAGGGTCACCAGAATATCCTCTTGTGGCCTTTTACCTCCCCCTCTGCGTCTGCTGATACTTTGTCTCGGGTATCAGCCACTCTGGATGTGACCTTAGCAGCCTGGACCCCGGTGGTCTGGTCGCCTAGTAGATTGCTCTATGAGTTGACTATTCTTTGCCCTGGCTAGTCATTAGAGCTGAGACCACGCTATCTACAGGGTATGCGTGAGATAGGTTGACGAAATAAAAACAACACAGTTCATCGTATCCGCTTTACTATTCAGTTCGTTTCGTGCTCACAGTTCACCAGGAGTTACCGCCGCGTTCAGATCGAATTACTCTAGATTTCCACTATCACGTTAAAACTATACTGAATTGCTGAAATCTATCACGATGGAATAAATTACTAACACTGTTTTGAAAGTATACTTCGCCGCTTAATTCATTGCTGGGAGATCTTGTTCACTTAATAAGATTCTCATTACTGATTGTACTTCTCGGCGCAATCCGACGTTTGTGTCCCCGGCAGGCAAAACACGTCTACACGGTAAAACGTCTCAGACTAGAAGACCGACGCTAAAACCTAATATTCCTTACCAAAACAGATATAGCCTCGCCTCCAGCTGGATTTCTCTGAAAAACTCTAGTTAGCGAGCTACAACCACGCGGACATTTCCCCGAAATACTGGTTTGGGCCAGGTTTGGACCGGTCTACTAATGACCCAGGTAGCGACCCATCCCGTGACCACAGCCTTTCGACGGAACATTTTCATCCATATAGACCAGCAACTTTATTACATAGCTCTGGGTTAAAATACTTATTCGCATTCTAGTAATTGAATTTAAATGCTGTTGCTTCGTTTCATGAACTTATCCATCTGTAATATTCATTATCTTAAATTCTTTCACCTTACTTCCTCATTATAATTTAATTATCATTTTACTCATTGTTAAAATCGTATTCAATCATACGGCTGATAAATACGGCATCACTCTTCACATGCAGTAAATCATGTGATAGAACCTAGTTCCGATATCACTAATTACAAAATGGACCATGTAGAATGGAAACAGAAAGGTGTTGCTGCCTGTCCTCTTTAGCTTTTCTCTTGTTGCTGTTTTCATTTTCCCCTCTCTTTTTCTCCTCCTGCTAAAAGTATGCTCTTTCCACTTATCTTTAATTCTTCTTTTCCTCCAGCAGCTGCTCTGTTCTATGTCTCATTCTTTCCAGAGAAAAGCTGTATTACTTCGTATCCGATTTGCAATCGGATTTTCTGGAATCTTTTATAATTGTTATATTTCTCTAACTTTATGTAAAAACGAGGCTTGTTTCACTTGAGTGGCATTTATTTTAATGACCCATTCTGGAAAACCCTGCTATACAATAGTCTAAGTAGTTTGTTTTCTCGTTGTTAGGAAGGGATGAAAGCTTTAAACCAGTCTGGCTTATTATATGGAACAAAGCAGTACATTCACGATCTTTATGTTAGAAATGTTATAGAAGTACCTTTTGTTATATTGTTTGAAATGTAATTTTGGGAATTGTGTACGTGTTGAACTGTATCTCCAACTGCATCAAGCAAAATATATATTCGGAAAGTTCTCTTTATGTTCCTATTTTTCTCGCATTGGTACAACTTCGTGTGTGCAAATTCCCCAAGCTAAATATGATACCAACGTTGCCAGGTTTTCAGCTATTCAAAAAGTTTTACCTCACTGTATGCCACCACAAAGTGCCTATTAACAAAATCCTCAAAACCCCGGTTGCCCTTCTCTTGAAATAACTAATCCTGTATATTCATTATACATTTGTATAGTCTGCCTCCTTTATATCTAAACGCCCTTCATCTCTTTGTTGTATTTATAGGAGATTTTTTCCGAAAAAATGTTTCCAACATTTCATCAATGTTTTATATGACGAAGTTTTATTACAATTTGTTAAAAATTGTTCATCTTAACTCCTTGAAATAATAGAGAACAAAAGAGTTTCCGTATTCTTTTTTCTGACGCTGAAGTGCCTCCTTTGTTAGGAGATTTTATCAGAAAAACATTCCTTGAAGCCCACTAAAGCTAAAAAGCACATTAGAAAGAAGTCCATGCCTGTGTGAACGCGCGCGTTTCTGTGTGAACAGAACTCAGAAACAATTTCGGTTAAATACAAGATATGGCATTTTAAGTCCGCATCTTTGAAGGATGTGACACGAAGATTATCAAAATTCCCCTCCCCAAACTACTTCTTACTATGGCTCTCACTTAAGTGTGCTTAAAAGCGACCGACTCATGTTAGTAGATTTACTGGTTTGTAAATGAACTCCTGTGGGACGAAATTCCGTGACACTGGCAGTGCTGATATGATCCATCAATTGAGAGCATCGACAGATAATTCCCACCACGGTAGCATAGATGGTAGCGTGTCTGCCTCACGTTCAAGAGGTTCCGAGTTCGAATTTCGGTCAGGGTGAGTTACCTGGATAAGGTTTTTCCGGGGTTTTCTCTTATCCTGATATACGAATGTTGGGTAACTCTAAGCTCCAAGGACTCCGGACTCATTGAGCATCATTTCACCCATTTCATTCATCGTCCGATATGACTTAACGTTGGAGGACTTAAATTATAAAAAAAAAATCAACAAATAAAATTTATAGAAAATATTTTCAAAATATGATTTTCTCATAAATACACTCTGACTAAATTGCTTTACATTTAAGGTATCTTCATATCAAATGAAACGTATATCTTAAATTTCCAGCAAATAGTCTCCAAAATCCGTTTCATTCTGAACTGGTAAACCGTAAATAATATTGTGACTCTGTGGGTTCGTAAAATTAAAGCTTGCAGAAATTCAAAATGCTTTTATTTCCGTAGAAAGTCGTTTTGTACAGCCCTTTGCAGTAGCAGAATTACGTAACACACACAAACGCAACTTTCAAGGTCGTCTGCAACACGTCCACACAGCTGCACACTCAATTCACAGCTCCTACGGAGCTAGCAACTGACTGACTCGTCCCTTGTCGTTTATTTATACCCGAGCGAAAATTTTCCGGCCTTTCACCACGCAGCGAGAAATTCCAGACTCTCCTTCTCTTTCCCTCTCCACAAGCGTTCAGCACTAGCGCACGCGTGGGCGTGGTTTTGGGCACCTTCTGTCTCTTTCTTTCCCCACTTCTCTCTCTTTCTCTCTCGGCAGCAGCAGAACAATGCCTGGCGACAATATACAAAATCTTATTGCACAAGAGCATGACTTATGTAAAATACGTTTTTTTTTAGTTAACCATTCCGAGAAATTCCATGTTATTGGGTTTGAATTTTTCAATACTTCTATTTATTTTCAAATTATATATCATTATTCATCTCTCTCTCATTAATGCATGGAGAACAGATTATCAATGGGCTTAAAAGATTTTACTACCGTTTAATCCAAATGTGTTTCTCTATTCCCACTGTACCTACAAGGAAATGTATAATAGCCCTATTTCCACAAATGCTTATCTAAATTAATATGAAGCTCATAGAAGGATAAGCTTTTCGAAAACGCTTCAACAGTGTGTAAAAGGGTTTTAAAAGAATTATTTATGTAATTTATAAAATTGTATTTGATAATATCTCGATAATTTAAACCACGTTGAGACCATTATTTATGGTTGGTTCCAAACAAACGTTGTTTATAAATTTTGAAACGTTGGTTTAAATGTTAAAGTTGTTAAATGTCTGTCAATGTAACATAAAAGCGATTATGAATATAAAAAACAAGAGACAAGCATTAAAGGCAGGAAATCGATACATAGAGAGTCCATAAATTCCTTCCAGCATTACAACTTCCTATATATAGGAAACCATTACAGATAGAGTTGTATGGTTTGTGACAGATTATAGACAAGCTCTTAAAGTTTAGCTTTTTTTCTGTTAAAATCTAACATGCCGTCAAACCAGGAAAAAGCGCAATGAGTTGTATGGCACTATGTGTCGTCTATTACAGTTCAGAGGAGTTTTAGAAGGGAATACGGACGGGCACCAACCGTATACAAATCTATCGTTGGTTGATACCATCCGTATACAAATCTATCGTTGGATGATACACAAAGTTTAAGGAGACTGGAATTGTAATCTCCCGTCCAGGGTCAGAACGTCCATCCATAACAGAAGCGAGATTGTGCAGCAAGCTTTTCAAAGAAGCCCTTCCAAGTCTGCTGGTCATGTATCTCGTGAACTCGGAATACCAGGGTATGCAGTGTATTAAACTGTAACACAAGCGACTTCATCTGTGTGCTTATAAAGTTCAGTTAACACAAGGTGTGAAGCCAGATGACCGCCTTCACCGTACTGCTTTTGTACAGGATATTTTGCAGAGGTTTGATGTTGATAATGTGTACTAGAGGCGTGTCCGCTTCTCAGATCAGTCTACCTTCTATACCTCTGGGAAGCTAAACCGGCAAATATGAGAACAATAGCCCAAAAGTGAATGTCTGGTATAGCTTAATACATAACAGGGTCATTGGTCCCTTCATTTTATTGAGAACTCAATGACAGCTCACACTTACCTGAACATGTACTGCAACTTAGAGAACTGCAGCCCACCGTGATATTCCAACAGTATGGAGCACCACTACATCGTAGATTAAAGGTCAGAGAGTTGCTGAATAGCGCATTTCCTAACAGAAGGATCGGGCACGATGGTCCAACATCCTGGACACCACGATTCCCAGATATAACCCCTTCAGACTTTTTTCTTTGGAACTATGTGAAGAATAGGGTATATCCAACACGTGTACCAGATATGAACATTTTTACAAGAAGGATAACTGATGCTGTTGCTAGCACCACCCGCAAAATGGTGCAGAATGTATGGCGAGAAATTGAATATTGTTTTGATGATTTGAGGGTCACAAACGGCTCACACGTGACATTGTGTGTTACAGACTTAGAGAGTTTATCTTTCATCTGCCACAAACCGCACAGGTCTAACTTTAATAGTTTTCGGTTAATAGGAAGTTGTAATGTTGGAAAGACTTTATGGACACCCTGTGTAACAGTTGAGTAGTTACTATAAGGACGAAAAAGAAACCTCCGGGAACGCTAATAAAAGTAATTTTTTCTCTCAGGCATGTAGACCAGTTTCAGAGAATGTTTTGGATAATTTACTTTCAGTTTATTAGTTGTATGTATATATTTAAAGCAATATACATATTACTATTATTTCAATAATTACGGAGAAACAAACTATCGATCCCAGACCACGACCATGAGATTAAACTTTAATGCTAGCGACTGCAGTTTAAGCTGGCGAAAGAATTAATCAAATTGAGAACAATAGCGCGAAGAAATATAAAACTTAAATTATTAGAAACTGACGTCACAACGCGGCGAATAATATAGAAATATGAAAAAACTTTAAATTATTTCAACGTTGATCTGATTTTGGAGCACCTGTTGTATAAGCATTACATGATGCTATGACTTAAGTACAATAACTCGATTACATGTAGGTGGCAAGTTTGGAAGAAGGTAGGATAGGAGTTTTCCTGTAACACCTGCTCCATCTCAGAATACGTAGACAAGTTAACACAAACGTTGTTTTTAGAGTTACGGTATCGCTGTATATTTTCCTTCAAGTGTGTTGCACCCCAAGTTTCCGCTGTGTGCGCAAATTGCGTAGACATTTGTCAGAGCCAGTTGACATGTTTGTACAAGAAACATGAGGAGCGAGGAGCAAAAATGAATGCAAACTACTTCGCAAGAACACCATATTTGTTTTAGCTCCGTTTGTTTATCGTTGTTAACGGTTTAAATGAAATACGCGACGTATAATTTCGAAAGAAAAGAGGGACCATGCGGCCATTGTTCAACATCCGCTCAAGTGTGACGTCAGGAGACAGATAATCGACTCCTCCTGGAATAGGGGTGTCCACCCACGCAACACCTCAGTGATTGTTTAGGTCAATAAACTGACTGGATGAGATATAACGTGGATAAAGACAGCTCTATTTGAATGAAAAGAAACTAGAGACGGTTTTATATTGGCTTCTGCATACTTCCAACAGTTTTTTCTTTATGGTTGAAGTTTTTCACACTGGTCTAGTATAACTACAGCTTTATAAATCTGTAATTATGTATAATTACTTTCAAATAATTGATATAAGTACCATAAGAACTAGCCGGAAGATACTGTACGAAGTATTTAAAACACACAGAGAAAATTACTAACTTAAATTTCGTATAAATTATACACCATGATGGATACAAAATAGTTACTATCTAATACATAAAGCTTACTGAAATAGACTATTTGTGGCAGCTAAGCTTTTTGCAGCAAAAACCATCAATCTTTTACTATAATGACGAAATCTATAAATCAGTTTTTTCTTTGATGGGTTTATGAGTAACAAAACGTATTCAGAATATGTCAAAACGTATATCCTAACGTACTTCATAAACCTAGGTGTTTTTGATAGCTGTTGCGATTACACCGCACCTAGCGACCATTACTATAGCATGGTTTTAAACAACGGAACAGGCAATTTCCTTTTGTAACCATTTATTTAAAGTCGCCTAACTGCATGGTCTTATAGCGACACATTTACAAACTTTACTAACTTTGATACAAGTTATACAACGGCATATACGTTGCATTATACAATTGATTTTACAATGTTTAACTTGAATTAACAATGCCATATGTATTTTAACACATAAGAAAATTTGTTGTTCGAGATAAAAATGTATTTTATCTAAGTGAAAGGTCCGTTAATAGAAGGAAACCCCTTTTTGTACTATAAAACCATAATAAAAAGGCTCAGATTTATCTTTCTTCCCAGTTCCTGATGGCCAAGTAAGATTAGTCATATGTTTACATTTTAAGGCAATAGAATCTCATACATCTCGGAGTTAATTATTTTGTAATGTCACAATGAAAACAGGCGTTCACAATTTTAGTAAATGGCATTATGCCTATATGTGCAACTTGTATTTCACATTTCCCATGGCTTACTTTTTATGTGGAATTTACCATGCTTCATTAAAATATTAGGCTAAATGTCCTCTGTACAGTTCAAATGATGAAATTGTTTAATATTTGAGAAGAAATGAGAACAATTATTGCACATTTTTCCCTCTGCTGAGATGTTCTGGATTATGATGCTGCTTTGTTTTGCGTAGCCTACGTGCAGTATAGTCCCAATTGTCATATCACGAGCAGGCATACTCTAGGAATTTCTAATCATTAAACTATAGTCAGAAATAAGTAAATTTGAATCTTTACTGGACTAAATCCTGAAAAATCCTACCTTGTTGCTTGCCATTGAATAATAATTCGTTCCCCATATACCTAAGCCTAGGTTTTTTGTATTGGAGGCTCTCGACTCCTTCTTAAACATTTTGCCATGTTACCTATCCCAATCTACATCTTCCTCTTAATTATTCTTAGCCATCTCTCTTTAATTTTCCCTAAATAATTCCCTATATTTCTCCTGTTCTTTTCCCCCTTTTACTGATAAAATTTTTCTAATTACTACTTCGCCCCCCAAATTACTCCATTTGCTTAGTCAAGCCTGCTCTCTCCATATTTTTGTTTGACTACAGCATAATATACAATGGAAGTCTGTATTCTGTTCTCCACACAATGGAAATTTATCTACCTCCCTATCTTTACCTATACTTTTCTAGTTCCTCAGTCCTGTTCTCGCCCAAGCAAAATCTTCTCGCCCTAACTTACTACATATATCTATATATCCTTCCCTTCGCCAGGTTGTTTTTTATTTATCTATATAACCTCAGTGAGCTTTTGTCACTTTTACTGGTAAAAATGTCTTGTCTGTCAATATCATCTAATCTTAACTTCTTTCCAGAAGCCTCTATACCCATACTCTGCATTTATCCAAGAATGACCCATACCTATCTGCTTCAACACGTCATTCATTTTATGTACCCAGGATCCTCACCAGCTACTTCTCCTTTGAATATGGAAACATTTTAATTATGTTGCCATCCTCCAAGTTAGCGATTCTGTATAAATATTTCATTGCCCTTGACAAGATTTTAGTTGTATTAGAATGCCTGCCCAGTTCCTATTGTGCTGTCCCATTAGGTGATGCTATCGGTAATCCCAATATATATTTACAAAAGGATCTATGTACTCTATCAGTCTCTCTCTAAGCCTCACCTCTAATCCATGTAACATTCTATTCTCTACTACTGCTGTATAAATCCTCTCCATCCATTTGACATTTACATGTAGCAGTTTACTATAGCATGATCCTATGAACCACATGGCAATTTTACCTATTGCCACAAACATCTTTTTTGTTCTTTTCAGCTACCATCTGAACTCATCTTTGTCCCCAAATAATTAAATATCCTTAGCACCTCTATTTCTCTTCTTACTGGGTCATAGGATAGGCACCAAGCAATTCCCAACCCCAACCCCAGACAGCATATGGAGCGGTTATTATCTACCTTTTAGTTACTGTTTATTTTGCAGTCTTTGTAGTAATAATGATCTGAATATGTGTAACTTCATGCCAACTCCCAAAGAATTCCTATATCATCAATAAAGACGAATAAATTATGTTATTTAGTACTATAATGCATGGTGTGAAAACAGTATCAAATCGCATTATTTGGAAGACTTTTGTAACTTCCTTTTTTCCATGGCAATATCACGGTAGCAAGTTTGTCATTTTCACTTTCAAAACATCTGAAAGACACCACGTAAGCAGGTTACTTTACACAAAATTGTTTTTATGACTTATCTGAACACGAACAAGCGTTTCGAATCTGCATATTCTTCATAATTACTCTGAATGTTTCAATGACGCATTTGCTATCTCACTCACAATCTACGGATATTTTATAAGCTCATTCAACATTAAAGTTAAATACCTTTTGCAATTATTGATGATGCTGTAACGTAATCATGCAATCTATCTTTTTGACATGTAAATACACAGCAACTATAATGTTAGTACCTTACAGGATGCTGAAGGGTTTCCTTTCATTCTACACTTCTTTTAATTAAAGTCCTCTACGTTAGCTCATACCGTATAATGAAAAATGGGTGAAATGACACTCAAATGAGCCCAGGCTCCTTAGAGCTTAGAATTACCCGATATTCACCTTTCAGAATAAGGGAAACCCCGAAAAAAGCCTTATATAGATAACTCGCCTTGACCGAAATTCGAACTTGGGACAACTTGAACCTGAGGCAGACACGCTGCCACCAACACTACAGAGGTGGGTGACAGTTCTTACCTGAAGGACAATATGTCGTCAGTTGGACTCTTTACGTTACGATTAAACGAAGTGTAGAACACAAAAGGTTAGTGATCCTTTAGATAAAAAAGTAGGAGGGATATGCTATTTTTTAATCCAGAAGCCGGTTAAGAGCATTGTCTTACCTCGACCTGTTTACAAGTTGTCGAATTCTGCAGTCAAATCATGTTTCAAGAACGTGTTCGAAATATCCTTTTAAGTGACTGCTTAAAAATCCTATGTGATGACCCACAGTTATTACCGAAACTTTGTCAGAAAGGGGTCGCTTCACCCATCTAACTAGCAGAAAATTATATCCATATGTTCTCATTGAATTAAACATCTTATCTGGAACAAAGGCTATTTTATTTTAAAAACGGCTAATGCACCAACTAAATACTACTATACCTTTTTTCTGTAATACTTCTAAGAAGCACATATTGGAGGAATTTAGGAATAATAAGTTTCCTTCCAATAGTACAAGAGTGGTTTTAATGGTGACAGAAAGTCTTTCAAGTACGATCCACCGATCTCTTATCTAATGACTCGTCTACCCTAGGGAACAGATGTATGGACACCCCTGCAAGTGCTGCTGCAAGGGAAGAGCAGGATTTGTACACGAGCATTCGAGAGTGAAGAACAGATACAACACGTCCTGGCAGGAGAGAGGAAATAAATGCACTGAGAAAGGAATAAAGATATCTAAATGCAAAAGAGCCCATATACGAGACTGACGTCCGCAGCGGATGTTTAAAAATAATATCCAAGTCGAAATGTTAGCAGTATTTTATTAACATAGCCTAATGGAAATAAATGTGAAGTATGTTACATGCATGTTCACATACTTTCATCACATTATCTCCACAGTTCGTCTGCTTCCTAATCCGTTGTACCTTTTCATATATGAATTGGTAATTCACTGTGCGTCTAATGTATCTAAGTTCATAGTTTACATATTTGAATTGTCTCCACCATGTTAAAAGTTAGCATATGTGATATTCATACGAAACTGAACAAATTAAACATTGGACTTTATTTATTAAATACCATCGCATATAGATCTGTTTTACAGGATGAGAGTCAAAAACTGGCCATAGGGATTTAACATACAAAATCACTCACTCCTTCTCTCCTTCTCCCTCTCTCTCTAAATGATAACTTCAGGTAAAATGTTACATTTCTATCGCAATTAGAGCTAAAAAGTGAATCAAAATGCAATGTTATAATTGTTTTATTTATTTATACTTTCTATCAGCAAGTATATATTTATATTTCATTATATTTATTATATTTAATTATATATTTATCTCCCTTGCATATGTACCAAGTAAAAATATAAGCACTCAAACATTTTATCTTTTACCATTACTTTTACTTGATGTAAACATTTAGTAAGTCACGGCTCACAGTAATAAAACAAAATTAATTGGTAAAACAGATGAAAGTCTCTGTTGCTGTCTTCGATAAAACCATTCAAGATTCCAAGATAAATAGTACGAATAGTATACGGGCCTTAAAATCTTCTTCTTTTGATAATTTATGAAATCAAATCAGATGTGATTTTAGCCTATGTCCTTCCGAACAAACTTGGCTTTCACTGTTTTTTTTTTTTTTTTTTTTTTTTTTTTTTTTTTGTAATTTACGTCCTCCAACGTAATTGTAATTTACGTCATATCAGACGATGAATGGAATGGGTGAAATGCTGCTCAAATGAGCCCGGGGTCCATGGAGCTTAGAGTTACCTGACATTCGTCTTTCAGGATAAGGGAAAACCCCGGAAAAAACCTTATCCAGGAAACCCACCCTGACCGAGATTCGAACTCGGGACCTCTTGAACGTGAGGCAGACATGCTACCACCACGCTACCGAGGCGGGCTTGGCTTTCACTGATGAATGAATTATCAAAACCGGCTGAGTTTTCTGAGGCTACCCTACATATTCAATTTTGTCTCTTTATAACAGTGCAGTTACTGCAGTACGTCTGCTTTATCTTGAAAGACGGAATTAGAAAGAGGGCACACTATTGCACGCGCTGTTTTAGGTAACCCGTTACTGCCTAATCCCATATCGCATCACTTCTATGTGACGTTCCAGTTGACTCCTGATCATATTGTAGCTACCCCTTTAATGCTTTGGAGCGCAGCGCTTTAAAGACTACTGGTAGATGGCAGTGGTATAGATATACCATCCATTAGCGGTTTCTTAGAGATCCGTGGCTAACTGCTAATATCTCAGCTACATTCATGATGGATGCTGGATTATATCCGTTGTCTTGAACGTCATCGTACGATACACAGTCCTTTTCTTCTAACGTTATGATTAAATTGTCCTACATTACCTGAATTAATGTTTTCTTCCCATAAATGTCCTTCACATATTCACAGGCAGTCTTTCCAGTTTCCTGCGATAACCTTTACTGCCGCATTGTGGAAGATCTCAATCCTGTCTCGCCCTTTGAATGTCATATTACGAGGACTGTTCAATAAAGAATGATCATAATTTTTCCGATCATAATTTTTCGCACTAAAATTCAATCTTATTATATTCTGTTAGCTTAATGAGAAACAAACACGCCGTAGACGTTTCATTGTTGGTACTCCTGGTTTCGGCCTGTGAGACCCAGGCAAGCTCAGACATGTTCAGTGTCGCCTACCGCTGCAATGGAGGTAAAACGCGAGGAACAATAGACGGCTTTGAAATTCTGCTTTCGTCTTAACAAATTTTCAGTTGAGGCCTATACAATGTTACAGGAGTCCTATGGAGCGTCTTTTCTTCCCTACAGCACAGCTAGAAGGTGGTTTAAAACGTTTAAAGAGGGGAGACAACCAATTTCAAAGGAAGGTGGACCCGGAGCTCCAGTTACTGCTCTTACGGAAGAAAACCTCAACACTGCTGCTGCCATTGAGAGAGAGAATCGACGAATTGCCTTAAGATCACTTTCTGAAATACTCAACATTTCATTGGGTGCCACCCAAACGTTGGTAACAGAACCATTACACATAAGATGTGTTTGTGCGCGATGGGTTCCAAGACTGTTGATTACCGAACAAAAGGACATTCGCATGCAGGTCTGCATGCAGTTAAACTTGATGTTGGAGGAAGATCCGGAGTTTCTTTCAAACGTAATCACTGCTGATGAAACTCCGCTACATCATTTTGATCCTGAGAGCAAACAGCAAAGCTCAGTGTGGAAATCTCCTTCATTACCAACCCCTCCCTCAAAAAAGCAAAAGTGGTTGCTTCTGCTGGCAAAGTTATGGTTATCTCATTCTTTGATATTCATGGAATAGTTTATCAGCAATTTGTATCTGCACACAAATCAGTAACTGGACAATACTACAAGGATGTCCTGAAAACATTGCAAGTCCATATCAGGCGCAAAAGGCCACATTTCCATGAAGCAGGCTGGATGCTGCACCACAATAATGCGCGGCCGCATATTACCAATGTTGTTGCTGAATATCTTGCAAAATTCAACGTGAAGTGCATCCCTCATCCTGCCTATAATCCGCATTTAGTCCCATGTGACTTTTTTCTATTCCCTAACTTGAAGAAACGCTTTCGTGGAAGACATTATCCATCATCAGAAGCCATGGCGAAGGCTGCGGAGGCGATTTTGAAGGACCTCTCAAAAATGGTTTCCAGCATGTCTTTGAAGATTGGTAGAAACGCTGGGACAAGTGCATCACATTAAAGGGAGACTATTTTGAGAAGGATCATCAAAATTATGAAAATGAGTAAAGGTACTTTGTCAAAAATAATTGTGATCATTCTTTATTGAACAGCCCTCGTATGTTTCGCTACATCTGCTTTTGTGTATACCGATATTATCTCTAAAGCATTCATATCAGAATGGTACGAGGTAAGGTATGTCCATTTATTTCAACTATGGGGTCTACTGACACCGTTTGAACTTACCTTAGTTTTTCTTATTTATTCCAAGTAACGCCAGGTTTCCTTCAATATAAAATGCCGTTTGTAAATAAGGAAGCCTGGCACTGGTTGAAGCAATTGCCGTTGTCTGATGGAGACTAAGCAATCGCGAATAGCAGTGGAAATGTATTTGCCAAATTTGTCAGCCGTCCTTTGCTGCAGTGAGGGGTAGTGAGCACTAAGTAAATCATGCCTCAAGTTAAACCGCAGGAACTTGAGTGCATGTATAACCTATAATATCATATATTAAAGAGAGCTTACTACTTAAAGTTTCCGTATGGCAACATCTACCTGAATCTAAATCGGAGGAAAAAGCCGTTTGGCATTTCACCCTTATCGAATAGTAGCTAATGAAAATCAGCAGAGAGTATTTCATTTGAAAACAAAGCCTTTGCTAGAAGTATGCCTAATAATTCTGGAATATGTATCAAACGTTGATTGCACATAAATTGTGTAATAATAGAACATTATTGCAACGGTCACAAGAAGATAGCGTTCGGTGAGGTAACTTAAAATATTGGCTTCCCTGAAGAAATGCTGCAACCGTGGAACCTAATAGTTTTCTGGTCTAATTGTTTTTCTCGTCGTCGTGTTGACCTCAGCTGTTTTTTTGTTCTCGATTCTCGACTTTCTCAATAATTGTGACCGTGTATAAATGCTAGGTGGTGTTGACTCAGCAGTATTAGACCTTCTAACGCCTCTCGAGTGCGAAACATCTTTTGTCCTTCCCACTTGTGGTTGTCACTTCATAACACCTCTCAGTTTGCAGAAATTAACGAGAGCAAAAGCTATCTCGGGCTTAAATATTAAATGAAACTCCCATCACCAGTTTACGATAGACACAAATCGATAAGCATAACTTTATTAGGAATAAAATAAAGGTGCATTCATTATATCTTTATTTTCTGTACCACGTACAATTGTAGGTATAGGATATATTGCATTCCACTCAAAAACTGGATACCAAGATTTCACCAAAAAAATACACTTTCGGAGCTACTTTGAAACCAAAATACATTTTTAAGAAAAAGCTTCCTGTATGTATGTACCAAACTTGGTATATAAGTTGCGTACTCCAATAATGCGACACAAAAGTCTTCAACAAAATTCGACCATACCCAAAATAAAAATTTTGATTTTCCCAAAAATTAATAACAGTTTTGTTTAAACTTCCATATTTTATGACAAATGGGATGTATATTTTATTTTTCTCGGAATATTTTCCTTTATTCTGAACGACTTTTGCATGAGTGTTCAAACGTAAGACATAGTTTAAAATCTTACTATACCAAAAATGTTGATCTCGTTAAACATACGGTTTACGCTAAATACGTATTGTGCGGATAAACACTTTCTAAGTATTTCTTATTGTTGGTTTGAATTTTCAAATATTTATACCCTTTTTACATAGGAAGTCATTTTGGTGTCTTTGCCATGCACAGAGATTTGAATGTCAAAGCCATCACCTAGCGACAACAGTTTTGACTAGTTCTTAAGCTTATTGGACTCTTCTATTCTAATTGCAGCTATTAAACTGGATTGGATCGTGCTAAGGGGAGCATTCGGCACTGCGACCAGTCTTGATTTAACCTATGCCCCAACAGGGGCATCCCGGGAGAAAGGATGAGGGGAGAGGAGACAGATGGTGGCCGATCCAAGGAGTCACATAAATACAGAGGGCAGTGTCGCAGCTATTTACCAGCTGAAAACTCCTCGCCATGCTAGCACTGCTGGCGTCCCAGCCTATTGAATTTCAATTTTTCAATCTGAGAGAAAAGAATATTATTTAAGGAATCGTCGGAGGGAAATAGGACCAAGAGAAATTGAGGATACAAATTACCAGACTAGAAGACCTAATTTAAGACGCACAACCGATAAGTATAAGACACCAGTTATGGATATCGAAAAGAACAGAAACCATAGAAAGGAGAAACCCAGGAGAGTCAGAGGAGATATATGAAGAGCATCAGAGCAGACGGACACAACTGATTATGCAGAAGAGGACAGATGACAATCTGAATGTCTGGAATTGACGAAGCAGTTCCATCTACTGATGCCAGTCGCTTTAGGAGATGGATACCTGTAGGAGGAAGCTTTGGATACCTAGTTGCAGAAGAGGAAGTTTTAAACTTTTAGGAAACTATATTTCGCAGTTTGTTATAGCAACTAAAGCTGTAGTAGGATTTGATTTATATTGTTGGTGTAAACGTAAAGTAGAAGAAAGACTTTTAGACAGATTAAATGAGTAGAATTGTAAGGTTACTGGAATCCAGTAATCTATAGGTTTAGTTAGTTCCTTGAGGTATATCTGCAAAATTTGTAAATTGTTTTCGTAATTTGATTTAAAAATTAATAAAGTTAAAAATGAAGTTTACATAATAAGGCCTAGTATAGATTCTAAACACCGGACTATTAGATATGCAGAATTTATTTTTAGGTTTTTTTATTATTTTTTATCCCACCAGATAGAGTTTCGAGACTGGGCACCGTCGTACCGAAGGAGAAAATGTTACTAAGAGCATATCATCTTGCCATGCAACGTCGAGACACCCCTCAACACATCTAACCTGAAAGAGACCACCAGATGAGAGATGATATGAAATGATACTGGAGATGAAATGGAGGGACAAGAAATTCGGATGGCGTGATTAACCTACCCAGCATTCGCCTGGTGACCCGGGAAAATGGAAATCGAACCCGGACCTCCCGAATGCGGGCCACAGACGATATAAGTAATAAGCAAATTTCTACAAATATTTATTAAGGTTAATTTTATATAAAATAATAAGCATTTCCAAGAATAGCTTATGCAAGAGTGAACAGAAAAGTCGGGTATTATCGCGTTACTCAACTGGTTGCCCTGGCTTTATCTTTGTTAATAGAAACCCCTCAGATAACGCACTGATTACTCCACGTGGACATAGCATGTCATATGTGATTCCTGCGCATTCTACTGGCTGAAGCAATGCGTTCATTGGTGCTTAGCACACGGCCGAGAAGCTCACTAGTACCCCTCTCACTCTTTCGAGAATAATCAATGCTTTATCTGAGAGGTTTCTGCTAAAGATAAAGCCAGGGTATCCTTTAGAGCATTATGATAATAAGTGCAAACATCAATTGTCCCCCTCCCACTATATTCATCTATAAGTGTGATTTGCTGTTTTTTCATGGATAAGAATTATTAAGGCTGGCCCCGTAGCTCAGTCGGTAGAGCACCTGCCTGCCGTGCTAGGGGTCCCGGATTCGATTCCCGGCGGTGGGGATGGGGATTTTTCTCCGACCAAGATAATTCCTCATCTTCCCCAGAGTCTGGAAGTATGAATGAGAGTGTGATCTAATGATTAAAACCGAACGTCTACGAGTTGACACCTTCAACGTGTTCCAAAGGAGAACAGCCGCCGATATGACCATTGTAGTTAAAGGCGGGGTATAAATGGAACAAATAAAAAAAAAAAAAGAATTATTAAAACATATTAAATTTTATATTCAAAACCGTAAGTAGTGCTATCCCCGCTATTTTCACAATAAATATACAATCTTTAACACAATAAGAATATGCATCAACATAACACTGAGGAATATAAAGCCGTGCATAAACTTTATAGACTAAAAACACATATTTTGGTTGCTTTTACTTTGAGTGTCTCACAAAGAAAACCATAATATTTTGTTGAAAAAGGCGAGCCTAGTAAACCCGATGACAGAAAAGACGCCAGAGCTCAGGTTTCTTTAGCTAACAGCTTACCTCCACGTAATCAAGAAAAGGCTCAACTTGACACCTTGGGTACGAGAAAAAAGAAACTGAAATAGGAAGTAGGAATTAAGGCTGGTATGGAACAGGATCCTCTGCAACAGGATAATCAGTAGCTTCATCTTCGCAACTTTCCCTTTCTGATTGTGTACAAGAGATAAAAAAAACTTGCTATCACAAGCTTCTTTCTGAGTAGTGTCAAATGTTTAATCAACTCTACACGGAATGAATTGTTGCAGCTTATTCTACAAACAGCCTTTGTTACATTTGCATGACTATGAACTATTCTTACAAGAGCCTTCAATCTGGTTCTTATTAACCTTAAACGTTACAAAAAGAAAAGGGAATCGTAAAAATCAAAGGAATAATGAAACGAAATCAAATATTTCTAAGCGGGTAGCGGTATGTTGGCTTCCAAAAACAGGGTTATCTAAAAGTGTGGTATGACACAAAATAGACGTCTGAAATATATTAAGTTGTATTTAATTAGATTTTATGGAACAGATTTATAATTTTTATCCACAGCCTATTTTTATCGAGGGCGGCGGGGTAGCGCCGTAGTTTCGTTCTCGGCTCTCGTGCTAAAGGTCCAAAGTTCGATTCCCGGCTCTGGGGCAGCGATTTTAAGTCGGCCCTATCCATGCCTTCATTTCTGTCTGGCACATGTGAAGTATCCCCTATGCACCACCTGAGAAATGGGTCCGGTCATCACGTGGTGGGGCGAAATTACCCCGAAGGCCCAGGTTGCTATGTGGGAAGTGTTGGTAACCAACCATCCAAACTCTTTTATCGCCTGTCGTTTAACAGGAATACAAAATTATACAAAAATGGTTTCCGAAAGAAGAGGATTTCACAAGATATTCACAGTAAATTCAACACACGTGTTTTATTTTTCATATGAGCTTCTTTTATAGATTTAATTTTAATCAAAATCTTTAGCCATTTTTGAAAATATTGAAAGTAGCAAAAAGTTAAAATGTAAAGATTAATTCTGGGTGATTTGAAAAGCAGTCTGATCTTCTGAAGATACTGAATTTAAATAGGTTTGGGATTTATTCGACATTTCATTTTCATGTATTTGTACAAAAGCTTGATGTCGCAATGTGGGCGGAATACAATAGTTATAAGAAAGGGCGGTAATATATTGTATTAACTCTGTAAATGTTACTTTGTTTATCACCTAACACATACTGGGGTAGGTACGCAGCAAAATTTCTCAGGGTGTACATACACTGCCAGCATCTTGTACGGTCAGAGCAGGCAAAGTTAATATTCCTTTCATTTCACGGCATATGAGCTAGAATACTTCGCTAATTTCTGGTGAAACAATCGACAATCAACTGCACGAAAGTTTGTCTTTAAGGCAAGGCTACACTGAAAATTCGCCGAAAATGTTGAAAATCATGGAATTTTCTTTCTTGGCATTTTTGGTAGCTTAGTGTTTGTAGTAATAGATGACATGTTATTTTTATCATTTGCACCATTTTAGGTCATCACATAACAGTTTAAAGAGACCTTTAACAATCGTTAAAAGTAACAATCATGACTTAAAAATTCATTTTCTGAAAAACTTTTTTCTAACACATTTCAGTATATAAAATGCCTCACGAGTCAAAGTTTTCCATTTAACTTGGTGAAACTTCCAGGATAGGTCCATAATATGTAAATAAGGAACTTCACATTCCCCTTTGTTGTTAATGCTCATGTTTTGATAATTATATTGTGTTAAGTAATAAAATAAGTTAATATTTTCAAAATTTTGAGAGCTAACACGAAGAAAATATTTTAGAACAAACTCTACAATAGTATTCCAAAAAATAAAAATGCGAGTCATTTAAAATTGCTCTGTACTAGCCAAAAACAAAGATTGAACTTAAAAGCTCTCATTTTTTGACGCGTAGGACATATTTAATTTTTACACTATTTTCACAAAAAATAATTATTAATTAATGAACTATTTGGTATAGCAATATAAAGATTTGCAGGAAAGTTTAAAATGATACTTTAATTATGGGACTAAATTTTCATAATGATAGGTTTATTATTATAAAAGTTGGACTTTTCAGTGTAGCCTTGCCTTAAGGCGAAGTACTGTTTTCTACCCCAAAATTCAGTATCGACAGTGCACACATTTTAAGGTCCAATAAACCCTTATTTAAAAAAGGGACTTTCTCGTGTAGGTGTAGTAGAGGGTGCCACGCTTGCGAGTCCGTACAGCGTGTGGTGTGTTAATACCGTAACTTAAAACTAAAAGATATTACATGGTTCTTCATTTTTCATTTATCAGTTTAACTCCTTGACGTTAATCAAAATTTAATATAATTAATTAACAATTAATTTATTTATTTGCACTGCAGTATGTACATAAGAATACCTTTTACAGTTTTTGTATTAGTTCTTGTCCTTCATTTTATATCGTCTCTCGTCTTCTTTGTTTTTTTTTTTTTTCAATGCCTGCTTGATACTGCTACTGCCTACTTGAACTGCTACATTACTCCCCTGCCAGTAACTAAGTTACGTTAACAGTGGATGAAAATTGTTATAAACCATACATAAAAAATTAACCTAACCTAAGAAGTCATGAATTGAATTCTGTCCCGCTATCTAGTAGGAAATCGGATCAACCTACCACTACGTGTAGCCTTGACCGGGAAGTATTTTCCTGTTCTAGTTGGTATGCTACTTTACGGAAACAGGGAACTTCGTAGAAGATAAAGATTCTTCACTGTATCTTGTTCTGTTTCTTCATCCACTAATATAAAAGTAGGTTCGAGTCAATGAATGGACACATTAATATCTTTACCCCTGGTATGGATGGTGAAACATTTGTCCTGCCTCTCCTTCACTCTCCTTCCCAAGGTGACTCGAGGTATTTTTTAACTTTATCAGTCCTCCAGAACACATATGAACTATAAGAGAGGTCTTAAAGAGTACATGTAGATCTGGATGTCACAGTCCTAGGTTTAGAGGGCTTGAGATGATTTATGTGATCTCGAAGTTGGGTTAGAAAGGTATCTGGATAGCACGGCAACTGCATTGAGTGTTCGAAAAACACTCCAGGAAGTCTGATGGTGGTTCCATACATCATTTCCGCAAGTGAGTAGCTATAGTCATCTCGAATGGCTGCTCTTAGACCAAGTAGAACTGTTGGTAGGCTCTTGGTCCATCTGGGGTTCTTGTGTGCTCTAATTGCTGCTTTGAGGGTGCGATGTTGCCGTTCTATTTTTCCACTTGCCTGAGGTTGGTAAGAAGTGGTAAGTTGGACTTTCGCTCCACAGAGCATTGCTAAGTTTCTACATAATTCTGATTCAAATTGTTTCCTTTGGTCAGGAACAATTACTTCTGTAACTCCAAATCTACTTATCCAATTGCTGTAGAAAGAACTTGCTACTGACTGGGTGGTGATATTGGCCATTGGAATGACTTCCATCCAATTGCTGAATCGATCAATGCAAGTAAGGCAGTAAATATTACCTTCTGATGGTAGCAAGAGTTCAATTATTTCCACACGAAGGACTTTCAATCTATCACCTGGTTTCTGCAAGTTCCCAACTGGAGACTTAGTGTACCTTGTCACTTTATTTTGTTGACAACTAATTCAAGATTTAGCCCATTTACGCACATTTCTTGTATTCCTAGCCATATAAACTTGGCAAAAAAAGTTTTTGACGATTGCTTTCAGGCCAGGATGTGCCATATCATGAATCTGACTGAAATCTTTGGTGCGAAAAAACTTTGGAACGAAAGGGCTAGTGTTACTAGTAGAGACATCATACCACAACCGGTACTCGGAACCTGACACTTTTCGAGTTTGTGATGTATTGTCTTGTAACTTATTCAGTTCATTATTTTCTTGGTGTTTTGCTATAACTTCAAATCAATTACTAAAATTTCATTAGGTGTTGACAAAGCATCGGCTAGCTACATTATCTCTGCCACTGACGTGACATACGTCAGTCTTAAACTGCGATAAGTACTGCAGGTGCGGTAGTTGCCGAGGGGATGCCTTCTCAATCTTTTGTTGGAATGCATAGGTTACTGGTTTATGGTCCGAAAAAAGTAAATTCTCTACCTTCAATGAGGTGCCTGAATTGTTTCACCGCTAGATATATTGCAAACAATTCTCTATCATATGCACTGTAATTCTTCTGCGCACTGCTGAGCTTTTTGGAGTAAAAGCTATGGGTCTCCAATCAGCGTCTGCATACTGATGTAATGCTGCTCAAACAGCCTGATCAGAAGCATCTGTGAAAAGAGCTATAGGAAGATCTGGAACTGGAAAGGTCAAAAGCGTAGCATTAATCACATTTTCTTTACATTTCCCAAACTGCTTCTTGGCTTCGTCGGTCCAGTCAATGTTTCTGTTCTCATTCTTCTTAGCCCCTTCCAAGTATTCGTGTAGAATTGCTCGAGTTTCTGCTGCATTTGGCAGATAGTGACGATAAAAGTTTATCAAACTGAGGATTGTGCGCAAGTCTCTCACGGTCTCAGGTAATTTATAATCCTTGATTGCTTGTACCTTCTCAGGAAGCGGTCTCGAACCACTTGGTGTGATCAAGTACCCAAGAAATACAAGTCCTTTTGCAGCTATTACAGATTTAGTCATATTGGTACATAGGCCGTACTTCGACAACCGTTCTAAAATAACCTGTAGGTGATGCTTGTGTTCTGCAACTGATTTGAGGTAATCAATGTCATTCAAGTAAGGGAATACAAAATTTAACCCATTTGATGATCCATGGATGAAACTCATAAATTTCGATGATACATTTGTAAGTCCAAAACTCAGCATTGAATTCAAAAAGTCCAAATGGTGTGATAACTGCAGTTTTGTGCTTGTCTCTTTCTGCTCTTGGAATCTTAAAATACGCTTTGAATAAATAAATTCTGGACAAAATCGTGGTACCATCCAAGATGTGATGAAAGTCAAGTCTCGGCATAGGATACCTGTCAGGAACAGTTCTTCATTAAGTCTCCCATAGTCTCCACATGGACGAAGGGATCTATCCTTCTTGTTTACCTTGTGAAGAGGACTATCCCATTCTGTGATGGCTTGATCATTCCATGGTCCAGCATAAATTGGAATTCTTGTTACACTTGCTCTAACCGATGCGGAGCTAATGGTCTTGCTTTAGAATAAACTTAAGATCCTTGGGTATTGATGTAATGTTTAACATTATGTGAAATCTTTTCTGGTGCTAAGTTTGGCGATGTTATTTCAGGATAGGAGCTGAACAAATCGGCAAAGTGCATGGCGCTTTTCTTCGCGGTACCTATGGTTTCCTTTTCCGAAATGGACATAATCTTACCCTTGCTTGTAAGTTTGTTTACGCCATCTATTAATTGTTTGCTACGAATATCGACAATGAAATTCGTATAAGAAATCTGCTCCTAATATTCCCTTTTGACCTTATCAATTACAAATTGCCACTGAAATTGTCTGCATAAACCTAAATCCATGGTTATGGTTCTGAGAACATGTGTTGGAATTAGTTCCATTGGCAGCATAAAGTTTAAACGAATAATTGATTCGATCACAGTTCGTTGGTGGAAGTATTGATAGGTCTGCCCCAATGTCAACAAGAAACAGCAGATCTGTTTTATTATCTGTTACGAATGACCGGTGTTCACGGCCCCTATCATGGCTTTCGGCAGGTGAACTAGCCGCTAATTCTAGTGACTGGGAGTTTTCCGATGACTTCCATGAGCAAGGCTCCTACATTTCAAATGTTACCCTTTGAGCTCCTTGACGTTAATTAACATTTAATATAATTAATCAACATTTAAATTGTTTGTTTACACTGCAGTATGTACATAAGATTACCTTTTACAATTTTCTATGTCAGTTCATATCCTCCATTTTACATTGTCTCTCGTTTTTTTTTTTTTTTTTTTTTTCCAATGCCTGCTTGATACTCCTACTGCCTACTTGATACTGCAGCAAACCTAATAAGAGCACAGCATTTCACCCACAGATTAATACCAGATGCTCAACTCCGTGGTAAAGTTTGAAGCAGCATAGGGCGCTCTTTCCTGAAGATTTAGACCCCGGCGACCTTGGGAACTACGGCCGGTAATGTAGTATGCTTCTATTGCGACCGAGCTATGGTGCATTCGCTTCCCCTCCCATGTACAGTGACTGATAGAATGCAACTTCTTTCGAAATCACATCTCGCCACACATGAATAGTTTACGCGCATTTCAACTAACGCATATTAGCATAATACGCGTCAAATACGCTGAGTAAATGTGCGGTAAACTATTCATCAGGGTGCGAGATGTGACTTTGAAAGAAGTTGTCCAATGAATTTGTGAAAAATATATATGAAGAATCCACTTGAACTTTTCCTGTTAAATATGAATATGAATAATTGACTTCCTCAAAGCATTATATCTTTATTCCTGTTGCAAATTGATAGTTTTGTGTTTAAAAACAATTACAATTTTAAAAACGAGAGAGTGAAATCACTCAAGATGCTGTTGAGATTATACAAGAATCTGTATACCCTTTCCCTCAAGCTTGTTAGTGTAATACTTAAAATAAAGATAACTTAACACTAAAATGATGATTCTGTAGATACAGGAAAACAGGAAAGGATACCATAATGTTATATGTAATGCAATTTCTTTTACAAAGAATGTTGAAAAATACCCTGGAATAAACGTTTAAAAAAATACTAAAGTAATGTATATATAAATTTTAAATGAGGACACCAACAATTACGTACAAAAAATGGCACCATCTCTTTAAATGACAACAAAGCAGCTCTCTTAACTGTTATATTTAATAATAATTTTAAAATCTCAATAGTACATACATTATTTTGAGCACAAGTATACTACAGTATATTCAGATAAAAACCAGAAATTTGTGATCAATTCATATAAGATTAATAATGTCAAATTACTACACAAATCAGGGTCAGCAACTGGTGACATAAACTTCATAAATGGCACTATTTTATATACTTCTAATCACTTTGGTTGAATTATCATTTACAAGTGCAGAATAAATTATGAAAAATAATAATTACATTAATGCTGTATCGTTTATTTAAAATTGTCCTAAGCTTAACTTTGTCTTCACAACACAAGAATATTACAGCATTGAATTTTTAAATACTTTAATGACAAGCATATGCACAGCAATGAATGCTGAAGAAGAAAATTTGCTGCTTTAAAAATAAAATTTAATGCACAGTGTACCTTCCAATAAGAGATTATTTCATGTAGTTATCTGACTGAAGTATAATGTGCTTAATGTGCACAGCCATTGTTTGGATAAATGGCTTACTTTAACCTGGGACTTTAAGCAATATACTTTCTGACAAAGATGGCAAATGGAGCCTTCTGCACAATGTAAACTTCTCAGTCCATGACATACAACTGAATGTGTCTGATCAATTCATATAAGATTAATAATGTCAAATTACTACACAAATCAGGGTCAGCAACTGGTGACATAAACTTCATAAATGGCACTATTTTATATACTTCTAATCACTTTGGTTGAATTATCATTTACAAGTGCAGAATAAATTATGAAAAATAATAATTACATTAATGCTGTATCGTTTATTTAAAATTGTCCTAAGCTTAACTTTGTCTTCACAACACAAGAATATTACAGCATTGAATTTTTAAATACTTTAATGACAAGCATATGCACAGCAATGAATGCTGAAGAAGAAAATTTGCTGCTTTAAAAATAAAATTTAATTCACAGTGTACCTTCAAATAAGAGATTATTTCATGTAGTTATCTGACTGAAGTATAATGTGCTTAATGTGCACAGCCATTGTTTGGATAAATGGCTTACTTTAACCTGGGACTTTAAGCAATATACTTTCTGACTAAGATGGCAAATGGAGCCTTCTGCACAATGTAAACTTCTCAGTCCATGACATACAACTGAATGTGTGTGATCAATTCATATAAGATTAATAATGTCAAATTACTACATGAGTCAGAGTCAGCAACTGGTGACATATATTTCATAAATGGCATTATTTTATATACTTTTAATCACTTTGGTTGAATTATCATTCACAAGTGCAGAATAAATTATGAAAAATAATAATTACATTAAAGCTGCATCGTTCATTTAAATTGTCCTTAGCTTAACTTTGTCTTCACAACACAAGAATATTACAGCGTTGAATTTTTATATGCTTTAATGACATGCATATGCACAGTGTTGAATGCTGAAGAAGAAAATTTGCTGCTTTAAAAATAAAATTTAATGCACAGTGTACCTTCCAATAAGAGATTATTTCATGTAGTTATCTTACTGAAGTATAATTTGCTTAATGTGCGCAGCAATTATTTGGATAAATGGCTTACATTAACCTGGGACTTTAAGTAATATACGTTCTGACTAAGATGGCAAATGGAGCCCTCTGCATAATGTAAACATCTCAGTCCACTACATACAACTGAATGTGTGTCACATAAGTAACTCAATGAAAGACTACACTCTGAACTATTAATGCTGTTTGTAGTTTTAGTTAAGAAGTGAAAGTGATGGAACCATGTGTTTGAGTAGTTAATAGAAAATAATTTAGTAATGTAATTTAATTGCTCACACATGTAACCATTATTTCTTTTAACAGTCCATAACTCCCTTATGTGTTCACTACAAAGAAACAAGAAGTGCATTATATAGCAAAATAATGTGCAGTTTTATCTACTTTTCAAAATTATTATGTGGCTTCGCATCACTGATGTAACTGATGGCTCATATATTAGGTTAAGCATCTTTTTTCCATGCCAAAGATTGACATTTTCATTCAACTTAGAACAAAGAGAGGATGCTTAACAGTGTAGTTTCATGTCACATATAACACTTCTGTGGGTCATGCTAGTTACGTTATATCACCCTTAAAATGGTTAGCATTACAGAAATTGTGTACCAATAGTACTCATAAATGGTGGCAAGTGCATGTTGAGAACAGATGTACCACAGAATAATACATCAATGCTGTGCAAATATCACTTTAGCTTGTTATTTTTCTAAACGCATTTGTCCAAATTGGGTTGTGATATATGAGGTGCTCAACACTATATGCCTTTAACGGTAACCCTATAGTGCAGAAGACTAAGTATTAGGCCTCGACACTGTTTATATATATATATATATAATCTGTGTGTGTGGGGTGTGGGGTGTGGGGGTGTGGGTTGTGTGGGTGTGTGGGTTGTGGGTTGTGGGTTGGGGGTTGCAAGTTGCAGGTTGCGGGTTGCGGGTTGTGGGTTGTGGGGTGTGGGGTGTGGGTTGTGGGTTGTGGGTTGTGGGTGGTGGGGTGTGGGGTGTGGGGTGTGGGGTGTGGGGTGTGGGGTGTGGGGTGTGGGTGGGTGTGGGTGTGTGTGGGTGTGTGTGGCTGTGCGGGGCTGTGTGGGCGTGTGTGGGGGTGTGTGGGCGTGTGTGGGGGTGTGTGGGGGTGTGTGGGCGTGTGTGGGGGTGTGTGGGGGTGTGGGGGTGTGTGGGGGTGTGTGGGGGTGGGTGGGGGTGTGTGGGCGTGTGGGGGTGGGTGGGGGTGTGTGGGGGGGTGTGGGGGTGTGTGGGGGTGTGTAGGGGTGTGTGGGTGTGTGTGGGTGTGTGTGGGTGTGTGTGGGCGTAGGGGGTGTGTGTGGGTGTGTGTGGGTGTGGGTGTGTGGGTGTGTGTGGGTGTGTGGGTGTGTGTGGGTGTGTGTGTGTGTTAACAAGGAAGAGGATTAATAGCCTATTATTTATTGTGAAGCTTTACTAATTTGAGATCACGCCACACTGTGTTTAGGTCCTAGCTAGCTGACATTGTAAGAATAAGTGGAATACTAGAAATAAAAGTAAAAGTGGCATATAATGATGATGACACTGACATTTTAATCATTTCTTGCAATGCACAATTACAGCTAGAAACTTGTAAACCTTTTTCAAATCAATTCTACTCCCACCAGATCTCTTCTAAGATGGTTATTCAGGTACATAATTTGCTGTAGTGTGTACAATAATATTACATAGTGACTACCGCATTAAACAATATATAACAAATTAGGTTTATGGAATCTCAGATCATACTTTTAATTGCTGTTAAAAACTGTGACATTCTTTATCAATGATGTAGATATACACTGATGAGTAAGGTTAAAAGAACTTAATTGTTCAAAATACTTATCATTGCAATTAAAAGAAAAAGGGGGTGGTCAAACACGTCCCAGCCAAATCCCTGTAGGATGTTTTTCGTCGCATTTGCAGTGTGTGGTCGTGCGTTGTCGTGAAGAAACACAATTCCCTAAGTGTCACACAATAAACATCTGCTTTCATTGTTTGACCACAAGCGGCGGGATTCTCAATCAACACCGACATTTTAAACAAGCACAACAAAGCGTACGTTGCTGACAGCGATCTCACAATGACAGCGATCTCCTTGATACAGAGCGTCTACCGCGCATGTGCGGAACTGCGATCGCAGTGCTGCAGCGGAGATAAAGTGAAACAGAACTTGCTTTCTGGACACCCCTTCTATACAAAGTAAGATCACTAAAACGGAATGTGCTTAAGCCACTCCGAATGTTTATAGAGCTACCTTATCTTGTCAAAAAATAAATAACATAAAATAAAAAATCACAGGACTGCATTGAAAAATATTCCATGTAAAGCATAATTATGTAGCGGGAGGTTCAAGCCTTTTGTCCCATCTTTGGGAGACACTGATATTAAATACCAAGTTTCACTCTATTTTGACTTTCGTGTTTGAAAAATGCTGTTTACATGTACACATAAACAGATGCCTGGATATGTCAGTTGGTTGAAGTTTGCCTACTGGACTGGACTATGCTGCGGAGGTCCAAACTTGGTCTGTTGTACCTATGTCACCAAGTGGGGAAAACCTTGGAGGAAGAATGAGCCAAGAGGAGACAGAGGGATCGTCCCAAGGAGCCACGACAGTTCAGAGGGCAGGGTACCTACACTTTACGCGTTGGAAGCTCCCCGGCAGGTCAGTAAAACCAGCATCCCAACCTTCCGGAAACGGCCCCAACAGACCGGGTTCGGAGATCGGAACCATCCTAACAGAGGAGGAAATTTTACTAAGAGCATATTTATCATCCAGCCATGCATTGCCGAGACAGCCATCGACACTTTTATCCTGAAAGAGACCGCCAGATGATATATGATGTGATATCACAATGGAGATGAAAGGAAGGGACAGGAAATTTGGAAACAACCCGGGGACCCCGAAAAACCTTAAATGTCACGTAGGTCGGCCATTGGAATCGATTCCGGTTCTCCCGAATGTGAGCCACATATGAAACCGCTTCAGCCATCGTAAGGTTTCCTACAAATCCAAGATCATGAACTATAACCTGGTACAGACCCGAAGGCTCTTAGTGTTTAGAAGCGAGAGATGATGTTAAAAAAAAAAAAAAAAACACCTTCGGGATGAAATCCAGCACACCGGATAATATGAACCTAGTAACCGAAAGCATCGTTAACAAACTGAGCAACTAACTGTAACCTTTTTCTAAAATTACACTTTCTGTATTCAGAGAGACGTTAAAATATTGTTTCTGTGAAACCATGATATCAGTTTACTGAGCGCTTCAATGCTATTTCTACTAGTTAAGTATCAGAAAAAGAAATAATTAAATGTAATATTACAAAAGCCCAGCATATTTGAGAAAGAAATATTTGATGTCCTTATACACTAAATAATGTCTACATATACTTAAAAAACAACATATTACTGAGGCCTAGTTTAGCAGCGATATGTGAGACCTTCGGCTTGTAGCAAAGAGTTTCAATAAAAATCAGGCATAAAGCCAGGAAGTGCAGTAGTGTTGTACTAAAATTCCGAAGGTCTCATTATAGCGCTGGCTTCGTTATCGATTTGGCGCGGTTGCATCATTCTTAAAGGAACAGATTTGGTGATTCAGTGATTTATTTCAGACGTTTGAAGATTTAATCCTGTCCATCGTTGGAAAACAAGAGAAGCTTATTCCTTGAGTACTTAACTCCACGGCTGATCGAAATATCACGTTCCTGGGACACCGGAAGAATTGCATTTGCTGTTCATCGGCTATAATTGAGGTTAGTTTAATCCTTCTTGCATTGTAAATAAGCATTAACTGCCCAATTCCGTGCATTAGTGCTATTTGTGTACTAAATACATAGAAAAACTAATGCGATTGCTATAATAATGTAATTATAGGTACAAAATGCCACTTAATGAAATCAAGTTACTAACTTTGATCCATTGTTAACAAAGTATGAGCAACGACATTTTAAATGTATACAAATGTGCGAGGCAACACTTGTAAACTCTGCAGTCCATAGTCATGATGTATATAGCAATATTTTGGGATATTTCTTCAAATTATCAAATATAATATCACAATGTGGAACTGTGTATTGGGATTACAAGATAGGTGTACTTTTGGTATTAACAAAAGAAGTACTCTGTTTTAGTTTACTTTATGAGCGGAATTGTCAGTAAAACATTACATTGTGTAATACACGTGCTGTATCGTGAATCTGCATTGCGACATGTTTAAAAGCAACTAAAACTGAAAGGCAATCTCTGACAGTAGTACCAACAATAACCGCGAACCTGCCTCTTTGTGAGCGAGAAAACAGTAACACTCATGGTATATGTTACAGTTCATTTTGCTATACAGCTTGAAAGCGTTAAACTGTCATCATTGGGGCGATTCTTATAAAGAATTTACAAAATAATCTAGTTAAGTAAATCAACTCTCGCATTGTTAACTTAGCGGTAAGCACTGTTGCTGATCTTTGCTTTACTGCATTCACCCCAATATATGGACAAGTTTTCGTATCCCAGTAGAAAAGAAGTGTTAAAAAGTGATAGAAGAATGTTTTTAGAATGGATGTTAGCCCTTCGAAAGTCTACAGACTAGCCACTATCCCATTTTATCATGCTTTCTTTGGTTGCCAAATCATGGCGTGCAGACAGTAAGAGACGCTATGTTTAGGATATTGCGCATGCGCACTAACCTAAGGTAAGGAGTAAAATCCGCTAGTTTTGTCAGGTTTTGATATGTTTCTTCTTCCATTTCCAGAAAACTAAAAGTAATTAATTAATTGTTACTGATCGAATGCGTTACGGCTAATTAATATATGTATTGTTGATAGTTTCGTTATACGAAATAAAACAGTACGAATCACAAACCTAAGATTATTTAAATAGAGGACTATTGCACCATTAAAGGACGCAAACCGTGTTCGCTCACTTGCTTTGATGTAGTGACTGGTAGCTTATTCATTTAATATATGAAATAATATGTAATATATACAGTAACTAAATCTAACCTTCCGTAAAGGAAGGTTACCTTTATGTAACTTCTGTTAAATAGCAGGACAGTTACACACAGTTAAAGAGCGCATGCTCGTTTCACTCGCGTGCTTTGGTATCGCAGCTGTGCAAACTAAACCTAACCTAACCTAACCTCCTATTCGGGCTGTTAGAGGGTGGATAAAAAATAATAAAAACCAACTTCGGTAAATCAGAAATTTAAGCTTGTATAAAGGGCAAATCACAAACATTCACATGCACTCACGCTTTGCTTCGCGTGTTTTGTTAATGTAGTACAAAAATCTGTCCACATGAAATGGCAGTGTTTGAGTCTTGAGTTGATTGCTTGTCCGGTGTGTTGGCGTAAGCAACAATGCTTATACGTGACTATAGCTTAGCTATACACATTCATGCAAGGTGAACAATAAATAAATAAAGCTCAGATGGTAGAGCACCTGCATGCCGTGCTAGTGGCCCCAGGTTCGATTCCCGGCGGTGGGTGGGGAGTTTTCTCCGAGCAAGATAATTCATCTTCCCCAGAGTCTAGAAATATGAATGAGAGTGCGTAGTGTGCGTGATCTAATGATAAAATCCAACGAATACGAGTTAACACCTTCGATATGTTCCGAAGGAAAACGGCCGCCGATATGACCATTGAATATACAGGCAGGGTATAAAAGGAACAAACAAAAAGTAATAAATAAACCATGTATTAGATCCTGTTTTGTACCATAGATATTGCAAAATGTTTCAATTTTATTATCTGAATGTGGATAATGTTAATATCCCATGCAATATTGTGAGAATTCTGCCAAAGCACGTAATAATAGGATGTAATAGTTTATTTAAGAAAAACTAGTAGTCGCTTTACAAACGAGATGTATTTATGTGAAATAAACTGGTGAAGAAATCCTGACACATGAGCAATATGATGTTCTCTGTAGTCTAGGGTAACATGTTCTTGAGGTCACGGGTTTAAAACCTTTTGGAGGATGATGATGGTGATTTTCGTAAATGTATGGCACGCGAAAGAACACAAGCCTTTTTTTAGTTTATTTAATAATCGATCAGCATCACATGCCTTACAAATCCTTGTTAACCAATTGAATATTTATGAACTATATAAGAAGATGTAAGGAAAACCAAATTGGCTCTTATTATCTACTAAACACAGTGAAACGAGGATGACACTCAAGAGAAAAAACTGATAAAAATCAAGTAATCAAAGAGATAAAAAGAACAATATGCATTGTGAAACAATAAGAACGCAAACCTGACAAAAGGCCTCCTGAATAAATTAAGCGGTCTTTCACGCCCAATTTATAATGGGACGTTGAGAACCGTATCAGTTAAGAACATCTATAAATAAATACACAGTTGAGCATTATGGTACATTCATACTGAATAGGACAAATGGTTTCATCAATAAGAGAAAAGGCTTTAGAAATCTTAAATTATATAAAGCTTCAAAATCTGAGAAGACACGGAAACAACTTCCTTTTTATATTGAATATATTTATTGTGTATTGTATTCCAGACCATATTTTAAGTGAGTTCGCATTTATCTTGACATCTTGACATGTCTTGAACCAAAAAGTATTTTTAGGCAAAGTTCCAGTGCGTGTGTAAACCACATAATTCGAAAACGAAAGGTCAAATAAATAAATCTGGCAACGTTAGAATATATGACGAGAAGAGTTTAAGGGGATTTTACTACCCTTAACTACCTTATACGTGAAAACATTTGATCACTTATTTTCTAAAAGAAAAAACTAGCACTTTTGATTAAAATATATGTCCAAAAAATTTTATGAGAAATATATATACCTACCCATTGTTATTTCTCAAAGAAGCGATTCTCTGAGAGTTATTGTTCCTTGCATGAAACGCAAAAGCTTCCAAGGGATTTTTATTTTGCACTAGACTTTTATATATACATTTAATTTTATTACATATTACATTACATTATACATTGCATACATTGTATTGCATTATACAGCTGGAATTAAGTATAAATTAGTTCTTATTGGTCTTTAAATAGCATAAAATGTCCTTCTATTATGTGTTTCAACTGGGAAGAGTTCTCGCCTGTAGCGAATCTTTTTATATTTCCCTCTCTTTCGGACACTTGCGAGTGTTCGTGGCGCTAGACGTAAGGGAACGCAAACTGAATTTTCCAAAGTTTTATAATAATGCAGTTGTTGAAATCACAATTACAACATGGATATTCATATATTACGCAAATGGTTTAACTATTTAGTTTAAAATTAATTATAGTTTATGAATTTCTTATTTTTCCAATCCAACGAAAATACCAGGAGTGCATCCGAATAGCTGAGAATGTTACGTTAAGAGATAATTCGTCATTATCATTGTCTTCAACATCTGAGTATTGCAAATGTATGATGATACGTTCCAAAATCTCGTTACGTGTTATTTCTTTCCAAAAGTCGTCTTCTTGTAGTTTATCCGATGTCTCACGCAGTTTTCCCAGTCTTTTGGTGTTCATTGTCAATTTCGTCGTGAATAAGTCGTTCAACGTCAGTCAGTTTAAAATTATTATTTCTGTTTGCAACATAATTTGAGCCCATATTAACTCAATTGGATTGCTAATCAAGGCTTCGCGGGTGATCAGCCGTGTCAAATTAATAAACGTCGAGCTTTCGGCCATTGCAAAACCCATGGCCTTCTTCAGGATCTGAAAAAGGATCCTGAAGAAGGCCATGGAGTTTTGCAATGGCCGAAAGCTCGACGTTTATTAATTTGACACGGCTGATCAACCGCGAAGCCTTGATTAGTAATGCTCGCCGTGAAACCTTCAAGTCCTACATCAATTGGATTGTTCTGGCAGTAGTAAGGGGGAAGGTGTATCGTGTCTCATTGATCCAGGTGATACACTTTTTCATGGAAGAGTAACTGAATAATGTTGTTTTGAACCACCTGGAATAAATGGAGATTACGAACCATTCATAAACAAAGGTATAAGTGACCAGACACGTTCTGCCAGACCAGCAGGAAGTGTATTGTTTCCGCCCCTTGAGGAAAACATCAAACACCTTGGCTTATTCAAAGTACATATTTCTTTTATCACGTCATGTCAAATGCTTAGTTTCAGTTCTGAATAATTACAAATATACCTTCACGCATACATACCAACCAATAATGACATTCATTACAGTGCTTACGTCGCAATGCACTGTTATAATATAATGGTATTTATTTTATTTATTTATTTATTTATTTATATTAGAAAAACTATTTCAGCTGAAAATATGGCGTTTTATGGCCACGTTAAATACATTACTCTCTCCTTCCTCAAGGATCAGTTTTTGCAAAATCTGAATTTCTGTCTTAGCGCGAACAGTATTTATTAGAGATTGATTAGTTTGGTGCTCGTCACACACCACTTAGGGGGAATGCAATACGACAGCACCGCAGTACTCCGATTGGTTGCTCACCTAGTAGCGCTCAAGGACAAACATCATCCCATTTGAAATACATAATAATTAACGCAAAGTCGCGTAAAATAGAAAGCCATAAGGGGTAAACATTCTTCAGAAAGTATGCAGTTCTCGTTTAAACACACTTTTAAATAATAATCAAGTAATTACAATCAAATTATTTTACTGGTAGCATTAGCCGTTTTCATAATACTTCACAGTTAGATACAATTTCTTAATTATAAATGCATATTAAGTGGAACATGAAACTCAGTGATATTTCTTCTTTATTTTTCTTTGCTAAAGCTTGATGACGTGATTGTACCTATACAAGTTCAGAATTTATTGATTGTTCACCCCAATTAAATGAGTAATCCCAATCATGTATTTAACTACGTACCTCTTAATTTGAAATAATTTTTAAGCACTGCATTCAGTGTTCGTTCTGGCTTGACTTATTGTAAGTTAAAGATGTAACTGAGCTTAAAACTTGACTCTCTACATAAATGGTCTATCAGAAACCGTTATGCCAGAGGATGCACTCCCATTAGTCCTGGACCCGTAGGACCAAGGACCCGGGTCTCCTTCGACCAGGAAGTTATCGAGCTGTCCCGAAAGGGCACCCGGCGCCTCCGTGGGCAAGGGCAAGACCTAAAGACCTCGATAGGGCAAGACCTCGATAGGGCAAGACCTAAAGACTAACAAGCACCCCCATCTGGTCCTGTGGACTCAAGACGAGATGGAAGTGGATGCGTCACTTACGCGCGCCAACACCAAAATGGGAAGGCTACCGATATGAACTCGGTGGGGCCGCCTGGTGATCTAGCACACCTTCTACTAGCTATGCTGACTAGTACGCGAGAATATTAATGGCTTCCCTCAACCCCGTCTGGAGACGTACCTGATCTCCCACGGGTATCGGGAATCACTGCTCCTCGAGTCCAACCCAATCCGAACAACTCCCTATCAGGGAGGGGCTCGAATATTCGGCCCGAGGTTCCTCTAGTAATGTCAGAGGTACCACGAGTGCTAGGGGTCCGCAGCTCCCGCACCACGGCAGCTGAAGGGGATGGATCCCCTCCCCTACGGGGGCTCTATCAGAAACAGTAATTTATATATCATTTTTCATGTAAAATAATGTTAGAATCCTTTCTTATGACTGGCCCCGTAGTTCAGTCGATAGAGCAACTGCCTGCCCTGCTAGGGTCCCGGGTCCGATTCCCGGCGGTGGGGGTGGCGATTTTTTCTCCGGCCAAGATAATTCCCCATCTTCCCCAGAGTCTGGAAGTATGCATGAGAGTGCGAATGTGTGCGTGATCTAATGATTAAAACCCAACGAATACGAGTTGTTCCAAAGGAGAACAGCCGCCGAGATGACCATTAGAGTTAAAGGCGGGATACAAATGGAACAAGAAATAATACTTTCTTATATTTAAAAAAAGGGTCAGAACTGCATTGTTGGCTGCGGCATTGTTAAATGATTTTTATATTACCCTGTGATTGGACTGCAAAACGTTGCTTAGTCATTCAAGTGTAACTGGCAAAATAAATATACGGAAAGTTAATTTAAAAATGTATTGTGAATAATGAAACGTGGACAAAAAATCACTTTTTAATGAATTAATAACTATCGTGGGGTTTCTCTGAATGACGCGACTTGAAGCACATTGCTGTAGAAATCCTTTCATGCAGCAGCCGGCCCTTGCTTTAATAAGTGGAATAAACCACAGTTTTGGTTTCTTGTGTGTTTCAAGTAAGTCTAGCCCGAGAAGAGCTTCTTGTATAAAACAAAACTATGTCTTAATATACCCCAGGATTGCATTTAATGATAATTTGCTAAACTAAATCTGTGCTAGGCATAGGCATGCTTTTACAATGCGTTTCAAAGAAAATAATTATTTTTAATTTGAAGAAGAGTAATAGTATTTTAGTTGTCATTCTCTCATTCATGTTTTCTTAAGTGTAATGTACTTCAGAAAGCTTCAAATGAATTTATATTTTGAATTTTGTTTATTAAATACAGAAGGAGAAATACACAGGTAAAAACCGATAAATCCGGACCCTACTTACAACAATGGGAAACAATCCCATTCATCATGAAACGTATTCCAAATGATGGCACTGTACTTCTGCACAAGCCTGGCATTGTTGAACACATTAACGACACTCGACATGTCTGTGCAGTCGAAATGGGAATTTGTGGTACAAACCTTTTGTCTTCAGCCCTACCCTCAACTAATAATCCACTGAATTTAGATCTGGAGAGCAAGCTGCCCAGTCAATTAATTCTGTCATCAGAAACCACAATGTGAGGCAGCAATTTTCTTGGAACATGTTTTTCATATTTGCTATTTCATTTGATTTTCCGGTTACAACTCGATCCAGTCTAATTACATCTCCACGTCTTCTGCTATGCAGTTACAACAAATAAAAGGGCTGGGCCCCAAATTCTAGGACAGCCGGAAGATACGATATGAAGATTCTCACGACACTTTCCTGCCCCAAATTTACCTTTACATAAAACAATTTGCGGAAAAATTGATTTACTAAAACGTAACTCAAACATTTTTATTAATACAATATTTTAAAAATATTGTTCATATCAAATGAAATGCGTTAGTTGAAGTTTCTAGAAATGGTCTCAGAAGCCCTCTTCATTCTTACACAAATAAAAATATTTGTTAATTAATGTCCACTTATCTTAAGAAGTTGATGTTAATACTTCTTTCTTTTTAAAATATATTTCATGCACATTTGCATGATCTGGGTAAATGAACATGAAATCCATTTTAAAAAGAAGAAAGAAGTATTAACATCAACTTCTAAAGATAAGTGGACATTAATTAAAAATTTTTATTTGTGTAATATTTATTACTCCACTGTAACTAGCTTCATTTTCTGTGTATCCTCTTCACTCTGTTTCAATTGTTTTTACATAAATCGTAAATCATAAAAAATATACGAGTCAAATGGAGAATTTAATGTCGTGACGGCAGGTTAGTCATGGTGACTCAATGGGTTAGAGCGACTGGACGGAAACCAGCAGATCCGTGGTTCAAATCTCAGCCGTGGCATTGAATTTTTCATGTTGACTATCTATCAAAAACCTTAGCCTATATACGGCTAGTGTGAAGAAATTAATTTTCATCAGTTAACTAAAATAATAGGGGATGATGTCTTCTTTTGACAACAATATGAAGCTCCTGCTCACTGTGCGCTAACTGTGCGATGAAGAATTTAGAAACAGTTGGATAGGATGATGAGGGTCGATCAACTGGCCACCAAGATTTCCAGATATTATTCCTATGGACTTCTTTTTTTTTGGGGGGGGGCGGGGGGTTCCTTTACAGAAAATATATTTCCAAAAAGACCGCATACTTTGATGAAATGATTCAGAACATAGGAGAGGCGTGCCAAAAAATGAATATAAATGATTTGTACAAGAGTACACGGTGTTCATTTTTATCTGTGATGTTATCGCGAAAAATTTGAAGTCATCAATAGCATCGCTGATGGAGCGAGTTTATATACGATTCCCCTAGCAGCTTGCCATCGTATTTGATGTGCTGACAGCAGCTTTGAGGCCTCCCTCTACCGGCAGGTAAATATACTATTTGAGAGGTGGTTGATGCCCGCGTAATATAAAGGTGCGCAATTTCGCCTGGTGTGTAGATACGATAAATGTTTTAAAAAAATGCTATACATATTCTGCAATGAAATGAACTGCAAATCCAATTATTCAGCAATAAAAGTATACCTTAAAGAATATACGAAATGATAAGTCAATGAACACTCATTTCACAATGAACATCTGTTTTTCTGTTATGGTAGACATATATGTATATTGTAAACCTGTCACATAAAATAGAAATATTTCAATTTGATCTCAAATCTTTTCCATCACCCACAGTTCCCACACAATGGAACTTCATTACAAACCAGAAAATTAGCAAAACAAGCTCTAGGAATGAAAAATAAATTAGTGTTACAATATATACAAAGCTTTTATCCCAGTCTATACAAGAAAATATATCTAGTACATAGTCTTATGTGTCCATTTTCTTATATTTCCTTTCTCTTTTCCACTTAAACTCTGACTGTATTGCGAGAAGATATGCTTCAGGCCTTTCTGTCATAACATTATTTATTGCTTCTAGATTGAGACCACTCACTTTAAAGTGTCCAGTCTCTCTTTTTGCGAGTAGCTAATCCTGTATCTTGGAAATCTTTGATACGCCTATTGGTTTTAAAAGACATAGGGATACCAACATTAATAAACATAATAACTAAGCGTGAGGGTGACAAAATTTATATCATATAATGATAAAACATAACACGTTTATGTTGCAAACTAAAGCATGTCAATTTGACGGTACCTGGACATTTTTGACAACATTACACTCCGAGGGACTTATCTGAATGCTGGATAGCGTTGTATAAACTTCTTTATACAAGCAATTAAATTATACTTATATGTCGCACCAGTGTTAATGCCGGTACGAAAGTCGCATTAAACCATGAAGACGCGGTGCTCTGTGTTAATATCCAGGGGAAGCTGGTTGTGTTAGTTTCAAGCGCAGCCACACTCAGAGCGCTGTAATTTGCTTACTTACTGTTACTTATCGCTTCTTCTCTGTACAGGGCCCTATGATTTGAAGGTAGACTCAGCAGTCCACTATGACGTCATTCTTGCTCAATCCGCGGCTAACGAAAGAGACCGGCTTGGGCGCGACAGGGAAAACTTTCGGGTGACGTCACACAGGCAGTCAGAGAGTGGACAGCGTAGCGCAGAAGTTACATTGTTTTGTTAGTGAATTGAATGATCATGAATAAACAGTATTTCACATATGTTCATCATTCTAGGCTGAAATATGTTCATCATTTTAGAGCTCCTCTACGGGCAGGTAAATATGCTATGAGGGGTGGGTCCTACCCGTGTAATATAAAGATGCGTAGATACGATAACTGTTGTAGTTTAATGAATGTGAACACTAAAGACGAATAAATGCAAACAATATCTTGCACTTTGGTGTTTTTCTGTGAATATATATATAACTTAATATAATTTAATAAAATAATGTCAACATAACAGTATTATAACAGTTATCATATAACTGTATTAGTATCAAAACATTTTAGTAAAGAAACAGTTTTTTGGTCCTTGTAACAGTGCACGTCATATCGAACAATGAATGAGTAAATGAATGAGATGGATATTATACTCAAATGAGTCCAGGGTCCCTAGAGCTCAGTTGCCCGACATTCGCCTTCGTAGGATAAGGGAAATAACCTTATCCAGGTAACTCATCTATAGCGAGATTCGAACTCGCGACCTCTTGAGTGTGAGGTACACATGCTACCTCACACCACGGAAGGGGTCAAGAAACAGATTTTATATTATATATTTATGATATTTACTTATTATGTTTATTACTTCTAAATTTGGACCCTCATATAGGTTTTAAAAGACATACGGATACCAATAATAAGGAAGACGTTTTAATTAAGCGTAAGAATGACAAAAAATGCATATACTGATAAAACGTAAGATGTTTATGTTGCAAACAAAAGCATGTCAATTTCACGTTACCTGGACACTTGACAACATTACGCCACGAGGGATTTCTCTGAATGCTGGATAGCGTTGCATAAACTCCTCTATGCAACGGTTTAAAATATAGTTATATATCGCACTAATTTTAATGTCGGTACGAAAGCAGCATTCAACCTTAAAGACGCGGTGCTCAGACTATATATGCATCTTTAGGGTAGAAACGTGCAACTTAACATATGTACTAGAATGATAATCACGATTACCGTAAAGAGGGGTGCAAAGCGAGGCCAGTTGTATTGGTTATCAACGCAATCACACTGAAAGCGTTGTAGTTAGTTATACCGTTTCGCAAACATTACCGCTTCTTCTCCATAGAGGGCACTATAATTTCAAGATAGACTCATCAGTCAACTATGACGTCATTCTTGCTAAATCGGAGGGTGGGAAATAACGAATAAAAATGAACAACGTGTATATAGTCTCATTCCAGGAACAAGTGGGCTCTATATTTTACATTTCTGTGTACCCACATTGTAGGTTCATAACTTTAGTAAATAAAAAGCTGCATAGCACTTCAGATTATGCGATGGTGGAGTTTGTTATATGTAGATGCAAACTACATGAACAAATCATCCTCTTATGTTGAGTATGCTCACCCAGCTTTGATTTTGAATAGTCTGCATGCTGAAAATAAAGTCCCTTGTTTCTCTTTTCAGATATTTTATCTACATCAGTACGTTTTCTACTTTAACTTGCAGAAAATCACGAACCTTATAGGTGTCCGATGATAAGTTCAATCTTGGTGAACCTTCATCTGCACCTTTTCTCAGATACAACAGGCACATCCTTTTCTTTCTGTAGTAAACTGAATGTAGGAGACGTGTGGATATTTATTATTAAGTTTACATTCTAAGTATTCTCTACTTCGGTATTTGATTCTAATGTAGTGGAAGTGGTACCTAGAGAGAGACTTAATGTACTTATTAACCTTTTCTATAGCTCTATTAACTATTTTGTTATATTTTACCCTTATCTGTGTCATTAACTTGTGTGCCTACTTTTAACTTAATTTTGTTTATTTATGTTTTTCCCTTCTCCTGCTGTTTTACAGACCATAAATACTCTTTTTATATACTCTGTGATCCCTTCCATCCACTTTAACCTTAAAAATAAAAGGACTCTCTGTATAACAGGAACCACCTTAATTAATCTTGTAGCAGCTTTTCACAGAAATAGCATCAAACATGTGAATAAATAAGTACCTTGCTTTCCAATCCTAAGTTATGCATAATAATCTTCGGTTACTATAGCTCATGCCACGAATAGAGTTTAAATAACTTCAAAACAGCAGTCCCGTTTACAGGGAACAGAAACGAAACAGAAACAGGATATAAGGATTGAGTATTAATGCCATTCATTCTGTTTTATTCTTTGTTTTATTTACTAAACGTTCGTGACACCAGGTATTTTGAGCTAATAGCTACAACTTTTTTTTTTTTTTAAATTTACGTCCTCCAACGTTGTCATATCGGACGATCAATGGAATGTGTGAAATGATGCTCAAATGAGTCCGGTGTCCATAGAGCTTAGAGTTAACCGACATTCGTCTTTCAGGATAAGCGAAACCCCCGGAAAAACCTTATCCACGTAACTCACCCTGACCAAGATTCGAACTCGGGACCTCTTGAACGTGAGGCAGACACGCTACCATCTACGCTAACGAGGCTGGCTACAACTAGGGTGCTTAAATCTTACTCGAATAGAATAATTCACAGAGAAATTTTTCTGAAGTACTGCAGATTCATGGATTCTCAAGTAAGATAAAAACTGTGCGCCCTTGCCACAGAGTTGGTGACAAAGCACGTGATATGCTCAGTCTGTGTGAACCACCACACTTCAGAATTTTTACTGGCATTAAAACAGTCGCAAATCGTCCATCAGGAGCGGGCGATAACAATAGAGCAGCAGTCCCCGGTGTCTGAATGGAAAATTCGCTCGGTACCTTCCTTCCGGTGCTCTATCTATCGCCTACGTGGATTCTTTTGTGTCACATGCAGTGTGTGCGTGATGCTCGTATTTTCAAAAGAAGACCAAAGGTTCTGTATATAGCGAGAAAATTAAATGTGAAGTTTCTGAATACCGGGTTGACCATCACAGATGGCATAAGTAATTAACTAACCGTTATTTTCTTAGTACAGAAAGTACTTTACAAAAGTAATTACGCCGCTAATTAGGTTAATCATCCTTGCATCGAAGAAGTAGCCGCAAACCTTTTAAAACGCAGCGTTCTTTATGCCGCAAGATACATGCTATCAAAAAAATTTGAGTAAATAATATTCTCTACAAGATTCATTTTTATCTTACTCTTACTGGGTGAGATAGTAGCGTGTGAGGTTCGTACTCAGGAGACCCCGAGTTCGATTCCCGCCGACCACACATTCTGATTCTAAAGCTTTCGTGGTCTTCCCTGGAAATAGTTGATGAAATCTTTTCTATCGTGATTTCTTTACCCTATTTCCCCTTTAATTTCTGTTCTATCTCATGTTACTACACCCTGATGCTACATTTTGTGACGATGTTGATGGAGGACAAATGGTGCGAATGCTTGCTGAAAGGAAACAGTGTTTCCCGTGGACACTAGAGGACTGCTTGGTATGGTTCCTTAGTCGCCATCTCTAGGCAGCTCATTAATGACGGTTCGAGTGAGAAACTTATAGGGACTGTGTGGTCTATGGACCTGCGGCATGTAGCCTCCTGGGGGTTATTAATCGCAATAAATATGTATAGGTCTCAGTACACAGGTATGCATCTGCGTTATATATCGTAAACATTATTCATTCCTGGTTTCTCCTTTGTCAGAAAATATCTAATTCTTCCGCTGAACTCATTAAATTTATCCGTAAAACAGCAAAAATCTTTAAGTCAGAATTTAATAATTCAGCATTCAGTGCTTCCCACTATTTAGATACTAGATCTTAATTTTTGAGAATTTCCCGTACAGTTAAGTGATAAACGTTCATTAAGTCATCCTTGACACATAAAAAGCACTGTGTGTAAGTAATTAATCCAATCTTGAACAAATGGCCGTTCAGACAATCATGCAATTAATATAAACACTGCAACAATAATTTTTGGTTGAGTGCTTAGACCTCTTGGCTCTCACCAAGACGGCCCGGGTTCGATCCCAGGCGACCGCAAAGTGAGATTAGTGGTGGACAACACGGTGCTGGGGCGGGTTTTCTCCGGGACCTCCGGTTTCCCCCGCCATCTCATTCCACCGGTGCTCCATCTTCATCTCATGTATCATCAGTGTCACCGCCTGTGGTGCCGTATGTAGTAAAAGCGGGCTTAAACACTACCCATTTCATTTCTAGGTAGATCTGTAATTGCTTAACTATTTTTGGAAATCCCGTCAATCAAGATTTTCAGAAGCATTAAGATACCTATCATATCTGACTGTGAAAATATTCTAAATTCATCTTAACTGTTTCCTAGGGGATGTTTTGTTTCGCTGTTTGAGGATTTTTGGAAGCTTTCTTGGCCAACATACGCATGTATCATTCCCATAAATTCCACAGTGGGATGGAATCCATTGGAAAAATGTTAAAACGCTCTGAATGGACTATCACTTATTGGCTAGGTAACACGACGACGTCGTTGAGCTTTGACTACTACCAACTGCATTTCTCCCTAATATTGGGTCGCGAAAAGAAATTGTTATGGAAATTTTACCCATCAACGTTTGTAATACTAAGCTGGGAAATTTTAGTTTTTCAGTATTTTCTTTACTTTGTGACTGATGTTAAAAACTACTGAAGGTATGTAAATAATACAAAATGCATAAATTCATGATGTCTCCAGCGCCCTGGATGTTTGTACCTTTGTTTATGAATATTGTTGTGTACATAGGCTGAGCGAGACTTAGAAATTACTTTAATTATTGTTATTTAATATTCATTTTCTGTGCCTTAATTTTGAGTACAACTGTGTGTTGATTAAGCTTAAATTGTGCTGGCTGACAAAACATGTACTTTGGACTGTTGAATCATCATCCTGCTGACTCATGCCAACTGTACACAGATGGCTTGAAATAGGAATCAACACGATTTCAATTACGTAAACATTGATTGCACCAGGTGACACAATATTTTGGAGAAAAAGCATAATGAGCGTGGGAAGTGCTGATTTAGCTGTTAGCTGCCATTGTGACAGGACCCCCTATTTAAGATTGGTTAAGCTAGCGCACGCGGGGACTTCATGCTGGAAGACTGTTCAGGGAACATTCGACGTGATCTCAACGAGACATACGCGGATGGTTATTTGCACAAGAGTTTATTTTAACGTACGTTTGAGTCTAAACCGAGGGTGAGGTGCGACAGATCCATACATCGATTGCCAGCCAGCACGAAACTCAGCTATCTAAGCAACAATATCACTCAAGGTATAGTTGCACCATGTCATCATGTATTTAATATTTCAACTGCACCCCTTATCTCTTCAAGATCCAGGGAGTGCTTCATACTGCTATTGTAACTCCTAGAATTCATTTACTACTCTGGGTTTGACTTCTACCCTCCTTTCATGTAGCTCTACCGTCCTATACTTCCTAGTCGCCAGTGGCTACGTCACCATTTGCTGTATAGAGATGTAAGTAAAACCCCTCTTTATCCCCCTTACAACCCTATGCGTAACACTATACTTAATCTCTTCATCATTGACAAAGGACTTAAAAGCTTAAAAAGTAATTAATCAACTAAGTAACTGATAAAATAGTTGTGCAATTTATTTTCTCTAGCGTTGTTAACAAGTACTTTAATTACTGATTAACATTAATATTGTGACTTTGTGGGTTCGTAAAATTAAAGTCCAAGTTGCAGAAATTCCAAATGTTCTTCATTTCTGTAGACTTACACTCTGTTCTATTCTTACAGTAGTCGCATTACATAAAATAAACCATCACAATCTACCAAGGTCGATGACCACATCAAAGACCTTACTTAAATTTCACTGTTTAAAACATCTGTTTACGACCGACACTTGGCAAGCCGTCGCTTCCTTAAATACCTCATTGATAATTCGAGACTGTTCTGTAAAAATCACTAGATATTTCTGGAATAAACAAGACATAGAATGTTCTGTCACTAGACGAAACCCGAACCTTCCAGAAGCTTAACTTAATCTGTGCCGGAAATTCCTTTATCTCCGCTATCTTTATTTGCCGGCCCTTTGTGTACACAAGCCGCGCTCATATCTGCACTGAACCTTTTTTGCGCGTCGCTGCGACAAAATGTTGCGCTGCAGGCAACTCTTATTGGAATACATTACCATTCACAAGAAATATAACACTTGAGCCAGCCACCCTTACTTTTGCAATTTTATTCGATCCACAATTTAAACTCAGTTTTAAATATTAAGCCTAGTGTAACGTGGATATCTTCGGGAACTCATTCAATGAAATTACTAAATAATACAACATATGTTGCAGCATTGCCTTTTATTACGCTCGTGATTAAATAACTGGGATTTGCAAAACTAAAATGTATAATAGGCAAGCGAATTCTACATGTCTTAACCTGACTGTCCATGTGTTGTATTTTACTCAGTTGGAGCGAAACTGTGGTACTAAATCTGTCTGCAGTAAGATCTGGAATCACCTAGATGTAGTAACTGTTTCACTCCACTATAATATCCATACATAGGCTTGTTTTAAATAATATCATGGTTAAATTAGTTTAAATAATTTTAATTCGAAGTTATTTTCTTTATTTTCATTTACTATTTTAGTGTTTATTGGTAAAGAACATGTGGTAACTATTTAAACAGAATATAGGTACATACATTGATTAATGTAGATGATATTAGGAGTATACAATTTGATCTACGACCATCAGAAAATTACATATTACCAGTGTGGAAGTTTTAATAGCTTCACAATTTTGGCGTTTTCATGCGGCGCACAGAAATGTATTTTGTTGCTATCACCTCGTGTAGATATATTGTGTACCGTGCAAGGACTCTTCGTCTAATCCTGGAATACGGCTCTTCTAACGAAGGAAGAGTTCGAACCGTTGACCTTCTTGTTTAATGCATACTGGGAATGGTATTGAATGGAACTTCTGACTCAGTGTAGCATGGTAGGTGTATTGAATCTTCAAACCACCGTAATGTATTAGCGAAGCCTTTTTTAATCGTCCAGCTTCTCTGCATAAGCAGGCTACTTTAAATGACAGCCAGAGAAAGAGGTCAAGAGGTCTTGGATTAGGCGATTGATCAATGAACACAATAAGCTGCATTTGGATGATACAGATGATCATTGGCCTGTATGGAGGAGCATCATCGTGCTGAAACCACATTGTCACTTACCCCTGTAGTAACACAGTCGCTAGTGATAAGGGGACCTAATTGCTTAGTTCTAAGTAGCGTGTTTCTGTTAAATGCCTCTCGAACAAAAAACTGTCCGATCAAGTTAGTCACCTAAGTTTTCACGCCAAAAATTACTTCCCTCTGCTGTTGGAATACTGTCTCTCTCTCTCTCTTAGTGAATATTCCTGATTCATTTGCAAAACAGGATTCTCAATACAAACCCCATATATTTGCTATTCGATCCAGTGTGCATTTACAGAAGTGCACGTTTGGTTTCAAAATCTCTTGGTGTAACTGTAAATTACAGATGAAATTATTATTATTTAGTATTCACACGACAGAATAACGGCTAATGTGAAACTCTTGAGCCACTGCCGCGTACTTGTGTGATGATTATTTAAAATGAATTTAAAACAGATTATGCATATGTCACTGCAGCGAGTCTAACAGGGGGCATTCTTGCAACTAACACTTGAATGCAGATGTCTTTCGTTCCGCAAATTTTTCGCTGTTGGTTGCCATTTGGATATTTATACTGCTAAGAGGGATGACAGTTCACATTCAAAACATTCTTTGCTGTGAAATACTAGTCTTTTAATATGTCAAGTTGTAATCACGATGTTCTGTAAAATTAAAGTTTATTTTTAGGTACCTACATCCCATTCCGTTGCAAAGTTTAGACAAAATACTATTTGGATCACAAATGTCGGATATCTTAAAATTGCATTATTATGATATCTCCTTCCAAGTTCTAATGATGCGTGATGCTCTCTGAATATATGAACGTTTACATAAGTTTTACATAAGCTGTATATTCTGGGCCGTTATGTCAAGGTATACTGAAGATAAGCAAACCTCATTCACAACCGTGAGGGACATCTTCGTGGAGCGGTCAATGTCTACTCTGAGAAGATATCACTGTGAAATCATACACATTTCTCCGAAGGTTTTAAAGCCAAATATACAAATATAATTTAAAATCACGTAAATCTACAAACAAGGCTTTTAAACTCTTTGTGCACAGTTTGATACCAAACTGATACCAAAAATTGGCACATGCGTTTAGGAGAGATGGGAAAGAGGTTCGTCACAACGTGAAACTGGCAGACCACAATCGGTAAATGATAATGTGCACGTGAATGCGGTTAGGACATTGTTCAAAGAACGATGCTTTATGACTTGTATTGAACTGTTGTATTTTTCCTGTAAGATTCTTCATAAACTAAATGAGAAAAATCAGCGTTCAGTGGATGCTCACAATCTTGAAGAGCAAAGTGTGTGGCAGAGAATGGAAACAGGCTGTACTTAGAACACTTAGGACGTGAAGGTGTTTAATCCGACATAACTTGAGATGAAACCTGGATTCAATGCTACCAACCAAAATTAAAGAGATAATCAATTTAATGGTGCTCGGTGATTCCTCACGGCCAAAAAGTATCAGCAAGAACATTTAAAGTCACGTTCATAATTGTTCATAATTCTTATGGAGTCTATCATTCACCAGTTCCTGAGGGAAATGGTGCATGTTACATTACCTTCAGAGCCACATTTATGACCAGCTGTGCGTATAAACGTCCAAAATGTCCTGAGATGTTATCCTCTTGTGCCACATAGTAGCACACAGCTGCTCCTGTTATTAATGTATTTAATTTATTAATTAATTTAAGTTAAATTACCACTTACAGGGCTTAGCTTTAAAACCAGACAGCAGAGTAGTATGTTCGAAGATTAGCATAAGATAGTGAGACGGTGGGAATGGCACCTGTCATCCCCTTATGAAGTGTGGAGGTGGGTTATTTAAGTTGGAGTGAATTGCTTCTGAACGCAGAAACATCAGATTATACCAAAAAGTATTATTTTCTTTCTTGTAAATTCAGATAATGCCACAAATGACAATGTGTTTGGTATATTCCTTGCTGGATACCATATAATTATCTTTACCACTTAAGTACATAGTTGGATGGGAAGAAATTGTGTTCCGCCCAAAAATTCGATAAAGAGATTTTCCGGGAAATATTGTTTTGAACACTACCTAAATTCAAGATACGCATTTTTTTAGGGGAAAAAGACAATGCATCCGTCTGAGCACGCTTGTTTGGGTGTATATGGATGTGTGTATCTACGCATATACACCATAACCGCGAAAAGAGTAATCGGTTAAATTCCAAATTTCCTTTTTATGTTGAACTCTTCCAAGGATATAACAGGAAGATGTCAAAATTTCTTCACTTCAACTAGCCTTTACATGGAATGGTTTTCCAAACTTCTGACTTTCTAAAAAAATTGCTTTAACATTTTTAACTAAATTATCGTAAATTTAAAATGTATATTTTCATGACAAATGGAATGTACATCCTATTTTTTAATCTCTGAAGCTCTATTTCATTTAACTTGTTAACCATAAGAGACAAAGTAATTTTTATGTAGTCAATTTCCCAGGTATTTGTTTTACATTTTCCAGTTATTAAACTTCTCTGAAATGGAAAGGCGTTATCATCTCTTCTATTTCTCCTATCGCCCCTTCTGGTCAAAGCCATTCACATGGTGGCCGGCGTTTCAAAGATCGGACTATCGCTTAAAGCCTATGCACTCTCCTATAGTTATTGTATCAACAAGAAAATATGTAATAAGAGTATTTCTTGATGTTTATCTCGTAAACGTAGAGTAGGGGGAAGAAAAGGATTTTAAGAGTAGTTTCTAGATGTGCAGAAAAACCAAAGGAATCACCTTCCACTCAACAAATGTTTAATGAAGACGGCGGCGAAAAGCTTGCGTATATGTTTGGAATTTTTACACGCAAAAACTTTTAAATTATTCCATAGTTCCATTGTAAAGTTTGGATAGCCCTATGGAGCTACCGCGGATGCACGTCACAATTGTCAGGCCACCAATGGGATTGCAGACTTATTACGGACTCTCGCATCGAGATGGGTGAATAATTAATTATAAACTCTGCTATCCATCTCCACGCTAATGTCTGCCTTTATTTGAGAGCTTCTCTCTCTCCCTCCATCCCTATGACTTGACTGTCAAACTCCTGAGCGACACACGTACTGCGAAACTGTCACGTGATAAATCATGACGCAGGTGGTAAAGCACCATTAGCCTCTCTTGCGACTCCGGCCTGATTTCCGATTTGTCAAACATGCATCATAGATAAACAAATGCACGCGGTCTCCTACAGCATTCGTGAGCGCGACGCAAGAAAATAGTACAGCTAAGCCTAGGATTGCACTGTCAGTAATTTTCTAGTATGACGACCTGTACTATAGTGTCTATTTTCTACTGCAAAGCAACGTGGCTACATTTATTACTTTATAAAACCACTGCTTTGAAGTCCCGGCTTCATGGAAGCTAAGACTGCCAGGTACCGTATTGTATCACTCCGCGGCCATGTGCGTCCGCAGTGACTGAACACGCTTATAAGCGATTTTTATCATTAAAGGGATACATTTAACACAATAAATTTAAATAACAGGCAGCACAATAAGCTAGTCACGCAAATTAATTGCTTCGTACGTCATCTGCATCCTGTAATATGAGCTGGAAATTGGTCCTTTCTTGCCAGAAGTTCTAACTTCAGCAACTGTTAATTTTTCTTTGCATGCGCAGTAAATACTTGAAACTAGCACTCCCGTAAACACTTCATCAGTAGCGAATTATGAATATTTCTGGCAAAATTCGAACACATTCAATATTCTTTTCATCACGTTGTAACCGCGTTCAGCCACGCCATACTTCTTTGCTTTTTTCTTGTCGCCCCATTCCAGACTACGCCGTATGTGTTAGCCTAGTTACTAATTCAACAAAAATATGGTTTTACAATTGAACTATGATTAGTACTCAATAGTTGATGCATTAGAGGAAATGAGGTGAGCTTTTAAATCTTAGCAGTACTACTCTCTCGAGGGACTACTTGGTGGCGAAAGCATCACCCAAACAGTAGTACAGAAGGGGCGCTGCGGACCAATCACACTGCTTTTTATACGTCTACTTTGACTTTCTGATGTACACAGTATAGGTACATATGACCGAGTGGGATGGCTCAGGCGCCTTCGTCTGTGGCTCGCATTCGGGAGGCACGGGTTCGATTCCCGTGGCTGACCTACCTGACACATGGGTTTTTCCGGGTCGCTAGGTAAATGCTGGATAGGTTAATTACATCCCCCGAATTTCCTGTCCCTCCATTTCATCTCCATCATCATTTCATATCATCTCTCATCTGATTGTCTCTTTCAGGGTAGAAGTGTCAGCGGGTGTCTCGGTGGTGCATGGCAGGATGATAGGATCTGAGGAAAACTACTTCCTCCTCCGGTAGGTGGGTTACCGGCCTCAGCTCCTCTGTTGGGATCATTTCGGGACCGCCAGCCAGGGACCTTTAGGTCTCGACTGCTGGGCTCGTTCCTATCTCGCTGCAGAGGAGCGGGTTCGTTGTCCTGGCCTGTCGGGGGAAGTCTCTATACAAATAAACTGTAGGGACCCTGCCCTCTATACTGATATGGCTCCTTAGGTCGACCGCCTCTGTCGCCTTCGCCTCATCATTCCTCCCGGGGGGCATAGGAACAATGAGCCCAGCATGGTGGCCTATGTACCGAATGCCCTCCGTAATGAAATCCAAATCCCAATCCTAATAGGTATATGTCTGCAGCCTCCTTGTAGGCGCAACAATAAGGGAAAACAGCTTCAGCGACAATCAAATATTTTAACAGCTACCTGGTTATGTGATGACTTTGAAGGTCTGTTCGCATTGAATGACTAGGAGAAACAAAAATAATAGGTACTTTCAATCTGAAAAAAGTGTAATTGGCCTGCCTGACATGCGAGGGGTCCCGGGTTCGATTCCCAGCTGGTTGTGGGGACTTTTCTCCAACCAAGATGATTCCTCATCTTCCCCAGAGTCTGGAAGTATGAATGAGAATGAGAATGTGAATGTGTGCGTGATCTAATGATTAAAACCCTAAGAATACGAGTTAACACCTTCTATATACTCCAAAGGAGAATGACCACCGATATGACCATTGGAGTTAAAGGCGGGGGTATAAATTGAACAAATAAGAAAACGTAATTATTTTCAAAATCAGACCAATAATAAGAAATATCTCTGAAACGGTTAACTAAAAAGTTTTTTACGTTAACTATGTACTTTAAAGAGATCTGCAAACTTTATCCGGCAAGATGTGGTCTATCTCTTTCGAATCACCAGTTTGCTACATTCATTCACAACTAAGGGGTACTTCGGAGACTATTCTTAGAAAATTCAGGATATGTATTTAATTTTTCATGCAAATAGATTAAGCATATAGGAATTAAAATTGTTAGAGCATTTTTTGAGAAAATCAAATAAGTTCCTATGTGTAGAAAGCTTAGGGTTGTGAGTATTTTCTTGAAAATTTTCGTGCCCTGAAAGGCACTGGGGTGTTCAGCATCTTTCCAATATATGAGAGGAATATTTTAAAAATACCTCTCACATCAAATACCCTTTATATGAATATAACGTAACTTTTATTTTCTCAAAATATTATATCCATTTTGATTAAAATAATCTTTTGTGTGTATATATTAAACATGCATTTTAATGTACAGATGAAAAGTTGTGTATTTCAAATTATGCCCTGCGCCGCCACGTAGTGGACTAAGGCGTCATGCTTGGATTGTCTGCCAAGGAAGGCGCCCGGGGTCGATCCCAACCCTGGGGGTGAAGATTTCAAGTCCTAGTAAGCCAATTTTACGGTTGGGGGCGCCACATCTCCTCCCGTATCGGTTGAATGATGCCCATCTCTATGTTGCGTGTGTGGGCGTGAGGCCGGCAATTGGTTTGGCAGGCTTTGGCTCACTAGGGTTGTTAAGCCACGGGTTTATTTTTGATTGATGACAAATTAATTTACTCTCTTCCATTTCCTATGAAGTTATTCATTCTGACTATTGCATAGTTAAGAAACATTAAGAAATAATCTTACCACATAACACATTTGGAATCACGTTAACGCCCACAATTTGTCAAATGATTCTTTCCTTCTTTATTTTTTTTCTAGTTAAGCATTTCTGAGACTTTCTTTGCTGTTGGTCTGACGCATACACTTTCCTCAAATATAAAGCAACTATTCCTATTTTCTTGTGTCATGCAAATAACAGAACTTCCAAGCCAAATCATAGTGACAGATTGTTTAAAATGTGACTTTGCTGCAGCGCAATATACAAATGAATCATCGTTAAGCAGGATTAATCAACTTATTATAATAACTCTAGTAAGTTTTCGTAAGAATAATTTTAGAGATTGAGTATAAAAAGGTTTTTGAAAACAATGTATCAGACGATTTCTCTTTCCATTGTAAGAATTGTTTACCACAAATAAACTTGAAATGTTAATTCCCCATTTATATATGTATTTATTGTGTAGCCAAGAACCAATTGCTTTATTTAAAGTCATATCAGTAACAGTGTGTATTTGGGGATACCTATTTATACTGCATGCTATACTTATACTCAAGTTCATTCCAGGTTTTTTCCTTCATATTTGTGCATTTTGGGTGCAGTCGGATGGTGTTCTATAATTTAAAGTTAACCGGATCCTTAAAGCTATAATCAAAGATTGCGCCGACTGCAGTTTAGGTATATATTTCATGTTAATTTCTGTGTGCTTGTTTTAATTTTAATGATAACAAGTTAGAGAGAGAATTGTTTTCCACTCCATTAGCTGCTTAAGAGAGCTCCAAGTTCACAATTAGAGCTGAGTTATGGATGTTTCTTATTAAAGTTGCTCCCATTCTGGCCGAGTTTTTACCCACGCTATTGTTCCCACTGATACCAGGAAAGTGATTCCGCACAACGGCACAAGGCATAGCAATAAAGCCTCTATCTGAACAATGAGAAACCATAAAACAATGTACCGTATTTGCCAGGTCAGCATTTTGTAGCACGTTTTCAGGAACCTACTACATTCATATTCATCATGTATTAGCTTGAGCTTTGTTCACAATGCAACTTCGCTTCGTAAATAAACTTTTTAAATTGAACAAAAAGTACGGAAAGTGTAGATGTACAGAATGCGGAGGACTCTGGGGATACAAAAGGATGCAAAAATGCATCAAGATATGAATAAACCGGCTAGTCTCAAACCAAAAGCAAAAACGTATAGTCCATTTTATAATATCTATAATAAAGTGCCCACAGCTGTAAAGCTGAACCAGTTCCTATCACATGATTTCATTCTCGAAGGGAAGATATTCTGATGTCTCTGGCTATATATAATTTACGTCCTCCAACGTTAAGTCAATTCGGAGGATGAATGGAATGGGTGAATGATGCTCAAATGAGTCCGGGATCCATAGAGCTTAGAGTTACCCGACATTCGTCTATCAGGATAAGGGAAAACCCCGGAAAAAACATTATCCAGGAAACTCACCCTGACCGAGATTCGAACTCGGGACCTCTTGAACGTGAGGCAGACATGCTACCACCACGCTACCGAGGCGGGCTCGTCACTGGCTAAATTTAGATATGAACCGACTACTAACGATAGACGTGGAGCAGCAACGAACTCTACTCCAGCCTATTAAGAATGCGGTCATAACACGCTAGTAATGTATGTCACTTAAAAATTTGATGTCAAGATTGTTGTGGAAAAAGTGTCGAGAGCCCACGAACCTCTACAAAAGTTATGTTTAGAAAAGAGTTCCTATGTGTGCCTATGAACAGTAGATATAACTAAAAAACGAAGATTCAGTTTTCAATCAAACTTGGCATTGAGACTTTTCATCTTCCAAGGAAACGAAGATTTTCGTGAAAATCACTCCCAGTCCACAGTACTCTTCACATGGAGCGTTTCTCAAATTTGATTTTACCAAAATACTATCTATATTCTTAACACATTTCCCATCAAATTAATTTTTGTATAGCTTCTGAGAGCTTCATTTCATATAACTTTTAATAATTGATAAACCATAATAATTGAACAATATCTTATTGTACACAAAAATGCCAATCGCTTTAAAGCACACAAATTGTTACGAGATTTGTTTTGGAGATAACCATTTTTCAGTTATTTATTTTGTATTTTAAATTTCAAATACTTACACGTTTATCAAATAGGAAGGCATTATACGTACTTTTCTATCCTAAACAAACACGGAATGGCATGCCAAAAACCGTCGCATAGTGACCGGCTCCTAAAGAACTACATTTAAATGTACTACACTTCATATTCCATTGTACTTATAAGGACATGCGTAATAAAATCGTTTGGTTAATGTCTATCTCTATTAAGTCATGTGAGTGTAATACGTCAGATTCATTCAAAACGTTTTTGATTCAGCACTTGCAGCATGAGGTAAAACAAGTTTATAAAAATCAGGGTTACTATTAACATAATTTTCTCTACTACTCTTTTACAATCCATTCTTACAAAAAGATATTCTCCTTTATAATGTTGTAAATTGTACAATCTTTCATTACGCATTTACATATTTCGTTGAAGATTTAATGATACGGAAGGATAAACTGATAATCATATTTTTAAAAACCGGATCACTTGAACATTCATGTTTTAAACATGTCGAGAGAAACCGTATACGTAATATGTATATTCTCCAACTTAATTCACTTTGCTTTGTTCTCACACCTGCTTCACTTTCTCCCAGAGGAATCTTTTAAAGGTGGCCCGTGACCTTGCTCGGATGTGCACGACAGACGTCATGCAAATCAATGGTATGGGCAAGATCTCTGCTTTACTAGCAGACCGCTGATAAAGCTAGTGGATTACATGACAAATTACTAACCTGACACTCCATTTTCTTACAAATGAACAAGTGGACTCAGCCATGAACTACTGCGCCACATTATGTCATACGCCTCGTCTAAAAATACCTCTGTAGCCTCTTCTTCCGGAGGTTCACTCGCTGAGAAGTTACTCGTCGCCAGTCACTTACAGTAACAGCACTTACTGCATGTCATCACAGTCGAAGAAGAGCACCTTTCATCGCAACAAAAACGTTGACTGGCTAACATGCTCTCTTGCTAACTCACTATACCTGCTCTCAAACGCGGTAGGGCTCAATTACTTCGCGAGAGAACGGATGTTTCTAGAAAGTTCGAGTTGGAGAAACATTCAGAAGATATCGCTTATTGTGTTTATAGAGGGAGCAAAAGCGCTGTTTATCTGTTTACGTTCCGAACACCCTGTCAAACTCCCGATAACTTTAAGCTTTAGCCGTTTCGTCATTATTATAATGGATAAAGGGGATTTAATTTAATGTAATCTTGGTATCACAGTGTACTGAAATGAATTATAAATAATTTTACTTCTCAAATTTTAAGTATTTAAATAAGTATTTTGTAGTAAGAACCCGACATTATACAAAAATTATTCAGACTGAACAGCATTTACATAAAATACAATATGTAAGACATTTCTCATGAAAATCTCTAACATGAATTTTACTACATATGTTAAAAGCTACTTTCGAGAACGTCAAAAATGACAGAACCTTTGCAAATGGTAGTTTAGATTGGGGTTCTTGAAAGCTTAGAATCGCATCCCTGAAATATACCACACTTAAAAACCAGTACGTGCGCGCACACACAGCACACGCACTCACCGCTCTTTCTAAAAGTTTCGAAATACTGCTGCTACAATAAAGAATATGAGCTGCTACAATCTTATGACTTTCTCTGCCCACTATTGTTTGTACTTCTGCAAACGTTTTTCGTAAAAGTTTTCCATTGTACGTATTTGATGATAATTAAATTGCACAAGTTATTTCATGTTGGTACAAGGAGGTTTACGTGGCTGAAGCGACGGTCACCTAGTTGTCAAACACTGGCAACTATCCTTTTGTATGTCATCACTCATCACAAATCAACGGTGACTTAGTACAAAAAAATCTATAAGTGTTGAAAATTCCAACCAGCAGCAATGAATATCTCGCCGTAAGAAGTTAATATCCTTAACCTTATGTTTTAATGAACCAGGGTAATTACTTAGGCGGTAGGATTCTAAATCCCATATTCGGGAGATCATGGGTTCGATTCCCACAACTATTTTCGGTATTTCATCGGGTCACTGCACCAATTCTGAGAAGGATATTTACTTTTCCCTCATTCAGTCTTATCTTTCATCCTGGTTCTTAATTTTAGCGTCGTACGTGTCGGGAATTTCGGCGTGCATTGCAGGAAATCTTGACTCTGAAAATCCTCGTCCTCCGGATCGGGGGAGGCCTCTGGGTTCCCAGTACCCTAACCCAAGGTATCAGGGAATGTAAGTTCTCATTGGGGGATGAAAGTGAGTTGTGGATGATACGAGCTGCTACCGGTGAGTTAAAATCTGCAATTCTAGGAACCTGCCCTCTATCACTTCTCCTCTGGTAAACCCGCCCCTATTATCCTCTAAATTCAGTCCTGCTTGCCAAACGTACAAATAAAGGTTCAAAGTTTTCCTGCGAAGCTTGTCATTAAGCTATGTTTTAATTATATATACTTAGTTCATTCGCTAATTAGTGACAACATTTGAATGAACAACAAATAAGACATTTTTGAAGCAGTCACATTATTACAACGCTTAGAAGTAATCTCCTTCAACATGAAGAATCGTCTCCACACATCAGGGAGCCGACGGATACCATCCACAGCGTCTTGTTCTAATGTTCGAGCAGATTGCTCTACTACTGCTATAATTGCCTGTCAGGTTCTAAAGCGAAATATTCTAACTGGCAATTTCATTTTCGCAAAAAGGTGGAAATCACATGGGGTTCATATCTAAGGAGTATGGAGGATGCTCCAGAATTTCCCAGTTCCATCTACGAAGTAAATTAACAACAGGGGCAGACGTGTGAGAGCGAGCACCATTCGGTAACACAGTGGGATGAGGATTCAGGAGATTCGGAAGTTTACGACGCACAGCTGGTCGCAAATGATGTTACATTAAGTGACTGTAATATGCACCATTCACACGATTTCCTTGAGGAACTGAATGAGTGATAACACCGTCAAAATCACAAGCAACAATGAACGTGACTAAGTGCATCCTGACTTGTCAATAGTTCTTTTTGGCCGAGTAAACTAATGTGCTGCCACTCATTTGATTGTCTCTTTAATTTTGGTTGGTAGCATCGAAACCAGGTTTCATCTAATGTTATCATACGTCGAAGAAAATGCTCGCCTTCATTCCGTAGCGTTCTAAGTGTAATATCGCTGTTTCCATCCTCTACCACATTGTTTCCTCTGTAACATTGTGTGAACCCATCGAGCGCAAAATTTCCTCATATTTAAGTTCTTCTTAAGTATGCGGAGAATCGTACTAGGAGCAATTCCAACTTCCGTTGCTCCTTCAATGCAAGTCCAACAACGATGTTCTTCTAGCAGTGCTCTAACAGCATTCACATACACATCATCACTTGCTGATTGCGGTCTGTAAGGCACTGTCGAGCATTGATACCACTTTCAATCTAAATTTGAATGAAGCGTCTTTGTTGGTATTTACTGAAATATTTAGAGCACTAAAGATAACAGCCTACAATTAAACTTACTAAAATGTCTTATTAAATAAAATAAATTATTGTCTTCAAATTCCCAGATAACTGGCTGCTCACAGAAAACTCAACCTATGTGTTATCAAACTTGCTGTATTTTAATCAAAAACTTTATATTATTTATGTTAAGAATTGTCTGTATGGTGAAAGTTCTGTAAAATTTTCGTGTCACGTCTGAACATTTTAAACACAAAAACTAAGTTGACATTTACTTGAATTTTTGTGCTGGGTTTTCTAAAGATTTATAATCAAAGGGCCTCAATATTTGCAGTTCAGGTAAAATCTGTTTCATAATTTTTAGTAGTAAACAGTACTTCCTATAACTACCTAGGTTCTATAAGCAATTGATAGAAGAAATGAAAAGAATTGACTGCAATATACAGTGTTAAGTAAAACTCTGTCCCTCTTTCTTCTTTCTCTCTTTCACTCCCTCCCACCTTCATTCGAGGCTCTTTTTTCAACTTTATTCTGCTCCATAAAGCGAAAAAGTAACGTGTTATTTCGCTTGAAAGATTTTTCAGCACATTTGAACGCTCCTCCTTAAATGCTTGCTCGTAAAACCTGCAAGGGATGGTGAAGCGCATAAATTAGGTAGAATGTGGTGTACATTAAGTTTAATTAAATTTGATACCGCTATATGTTTCAAACTTTATAGCTGCTGAGCATAAACATGTAGCGTCGTGTTGTCAAACACCTGCCCTAGAATGTGCAACAGGCCATGAATGTGTTGACGTGGGCTCGCCTTCAGAAATGTAATTCGGATTCGTGCATGTGAAGTACGGCAGATAACTTGTTTACATCATGTTAATACTAGCAAAAATTTGATTAGGCCAAGGCGAGACCTTTGTATCAACAACTAACCCTTTCGCACCCATACCCCATTAGTTCTTTTTAAAAATGTAGGAGGAAATCATAACCCTTCCTTATACATTTTGTAAGTAAATTTAACATAGGTGCGCACCTGTTAATGTGTCTGCCTGCTTTACTCTCGCATGGCTACATGATAGTACAGTTAAGTGCAAAAAATACTGACAATATAACAGCATGGAATTTACATCTATCTAAGTAGTATTGAAAAGTAAGAGTAGTTTCACATTCAAAATTTCCTATATGAAAAGCCTTCTTAATTAAATTTTCAAATAATATGTCTATTTCAATCCATAATCTGCATCTTTTACAAACATATTGCAGCATAAGCTTTTATTTTATTTTACCCTTGAATGACATGACTGACCTCTCGCTGCTTCTATGTCCTCTGCGTTTGTAAAGGTCATGGCTCATTGAAAACAATATTGAACAGCCGACTAATTTCGGATATTCTTTAGCACGTTTTGAACATTCCGATATTGGACTTAAAAATTTCTTACGGGACATGTTCTAAAGAAAAGCTCAAATTTCTACCACCGTAAATTTGGAAAACGTACGTTAGATACTATCTTCCGTTTTGCAAAGCACATAAGATGCTTTACATAAACTCATCACCTAAAGATATCGAATTACTACACGGGAAGAAAGCTGATTGTCAGTTCTATCAAAAACACGTTGTAATGCAGGCAACCTCCTAGCTCTTCTTCAATCTGTTTCCTCGATGTTCTCCTTCTGTAATTCCTTTCCTTTGACAACAGGGAAATCTGTATAAACTTACCTAACAGTATATGCGACTCCTTTAGACAAACCTTAACACAATAAACACTGTTCTCTTAATCGACAATTGCATTACGGCGTGGCTTTATATTCTTCGATAACTGACAATGATAGTTATATTTTGTTGTTTTGTAGATTCCAAGGCGTTACGAAAAGAAATTCAACCCTAGAACTGGACCCCTATACTACTAGGGGTTCCAACTTCGAGCCAGACGACAGCGTGTATCTAGAGTTATCATATACGCACCAAATGAAAATGGGAGCTTAAGAATAGCCAATTGATCATCGGAGCTGACTCTGGTGTTCAATAAACAATAGGAAAAAAGCTTGGAAACCATTTAATAAAACTGACGAACTCTTAACGGTCTATTGCCAATTCAGGTGCAGAAAATAGCCTTGAACTACGCTTATGTAAATAAAATGAAAGGATTGGCTGTAGTTGTTTCTAAAATGCTATCCAGAGGTTATTTTGTCTAATCTGGAGAAACAAACAATAGCAGGACAACTTCTTTTAATAAAGAAAACGCTGTCAGATTTTTTAATAAATTTATAAACTATTTACTTTATTTTTCGTTAAGCATGGGTCCTTTCCACAAAAATACAACAATCAGGGCGAAACTGCCGTATTCATTGTCCAAAATAAGTCAGAAAAAGTTTAAGTTGCAATGGGATAAGAGAAAGTGAGGATTCTCACATAAGCAGAGAAAGGAAAGAACTTGGTAGTGGTGTGTGTACTCAACGAGTGCTGCACATTGTGGCATGCCTTTAAAGTTCACTTTTCCTTCCCTCAAAGTCAATGATTAAGTAGGCGCAAATATTGTAGGCAGACCAAATATTGTTTTAGCAATGGCCGGAGAATGAGAGCTTATTTCACCTAAGTCACTTTCAGCGTCATGTCAAACCGAATGAAGTCATATTACCTTCAACATGCATAATTTTTGTAATTTTAATCGTAGCATCTCACCTTCCACACACTACTCAATCTCATATTTTTCACCAACATTTTCATGGCATTAGGTAACACTCCTGTGCAAGAATGTCTTCAATATAAACCAGCCCACTAACTCATCGTAATTAGTAACTTTCCAAGAATTTAACTAGATGTAAAGGATCATCCAACAAGAGTGTCCTGCCTTTGAACTTAAATAAACACGTTCGATAAATGATAGAGGTTTACTTTTTTGGGGGGGGGGGACATAGCTAATGTCATTACATGTGGCAGAGAACATCAATTAAGTGACCGCCGCGATCTTCGTTGGGTTGCCATATCCAGTTCACCTGATTTTCAATTACAGAACGTAAATTAGGTCCAACTTCACGAATAACACGCGTGATGTCATTCATAATATCATTTACTGTTTCTGGCTTGTTGGCATAGATTCGAGATTTAACATAACTCCACAAGAAATAATCCAAGCATTAAATCACACAATTTCGGGAGTCAATTAACATCACCACCACGGGAAGTGATGAAACCTCTGACTTCAAAATATTGATTGTTTCGAGAGAAGTATGACAAGTGGTACCAACTTTGTGGCACCAGATGTTTCCGAGATCCATAGCATCCAACTGAGGCCAAAAATAGTTCCTCATAAGAGCCCAGGATCTTTCTACATTGACAGAGCTACTCCATCTTCTTCTTGGAAATCATTTGTACCAATAGTTCCACCATATCAAAATCCACACCACTCAGTAACCTTCTGGAGATGAAGTGGTCGTTTTTAAATCGGCAATAACAAGATTTCTCCAATGGTGGCAATTTTGTTTAACAAAACTATTCATCCAAAAGTGGGCTTCGTCGCTGACGATGATGTTTGGAAAAGAAATGCGGGCCTGATTCCAATTATTACTCCATAACCCAGTCCGTGAACACACGGCGCAACCTATGGTCGTAGAACTTTATTTCTTGAGTTAACACAATTATTTAGTCGTGTAACTTCAAGTCCAGATGCAGAATTCGCCAAGTTGTGGTCGGCGAAAGCCCCAATTCTTGCGCTCGACGAGTAATTGATTTGTTTCTCTTCTCGCGTACACTGTCACGAACGGCACTTATATTTTCTTTGGAGCGCTTACGTCGATTACGTACAGGCGTTCTTTGATTGCTGACAGCAATACGTCTTTCAATTTTAGCGATCAAAGTCGATCTCGTCTCTTGCAGAGATGATTATTCACACCGTAAACGAAAGGTTTGGCCATTTGATAAAGGATGATTTAAAAGGATTAACCATTTTGATAATAAATTTTCACAATTTCTACGCCTTGCTGAATGCTGTAACGTTCTTTGGCTGTTTCTCAATTACAACTGTAACCACATGAAAGAAATGACTGCTGCAACTCAATAACAACGGCAGCTATCAAATAGGACACTTGTTGAAAACCTTTACATGAAAGTGACAACTATGGCAAGAGTTATCAGTTTCAGGTGTGTACAAAATGTCTTCATTTAACCGAGCAAGTTTACTTCGGATTTTTGCACCTCTCCAGGGCGGATTCAATTTTGCAGTCGACGCAGAACTTGAGACAAGCTGTGGCATCTACTGTACAATATTGAGAATCGCGATAATGCCTTGAAACTCTGTGGAAACCATGTCGTTAACAACTCCTTTTGCTGCGAGGCTTGTCATCTTTGAGAAAGCTGTCATCAAATAAAACCACAGCAACGTGCTTGCTGATGGTCCATGAGGTGGTGGTCGATATAGCTCATATTCCGAAGTGAAATGTAACACAAATTACAAAAGAAGCCCAGAGCAGAAAACAGCATTCAGAAACTTAATGAGCATCCCCTTCAAGAAGAATGGGAGGGAGAAGCGGGCCGCATTAACCAAAACAAAATTTCAGTTTTAGGTATATGGAAGCTGAAACCAGGAAAATGGGAATTTTATTCCAGAAGACGGTGCTGAAGATGTTTTTATTTATAGAGAATGTCGTGCAATGTGTCTTTTCTGTGATGAATTTGGACCAGCAGAGAAAATGTGGTATCCATATACGTCATGTGGGGATAGGTATAGTTAATGTTGAAAACCAAATTTATATGCACCAACACAAAACCTTAAGAATGTGTTACTTGAATAAGCATCTATATAGCTGCATATATAAAGTGTTTTACGGCTATGAGTACTAAAAGGTTGTATGTTCTTTTAAATAATTTTCATACTTTATTTCACTTCCCAAGTAGATCATTTTCCAAGCAGCAACCCATGCCTGGAAATACACGGTTTGGGCGCATCGCAGACCAACACAGTGTCTCTTTTACATTTAAGGAACAAACGGTATGGAGCACAAAGCAGTTTAACATTATAAACGGGGCTCAAACTGAGAAAGAGTGGCAATCACTCCATGTACTCGTGTAATGAGGTCCTCCTCTGACTTTACAGAAGTAGCGTACACTATGGTTTCCATACTACCCGACAGAAACTAATGCAGTGTTTCAGATCGGGTTATTGTGCTGGCCATGGAACTGGTTCCCCTCAACCAATCCATTGATTGGGGTGTGTAATGTTGATGTGATTCAACACATTTCTCTCAGAGTGTACTGGAGCTCCGTCGTGTTGTAGCCACATTAATTGCCAAATGTGTAGTGGAACCTCCTCCAATAATATAGACAAAATACCTCTAAGAAATGCGAAGTAGATCGGTCCTGTTGGTCTGTTTGGTAGTAGATAAGGACCAATGATAAGGTCAGAAATTATTCTAGTCCATAGGTTGATGCTATTCGTGTGTTGGTAACTTCAAACGATCTCTGCATGTCCACTCATACATGATCTTAGAGCACCAGCTCTGTAACGTTGACGTTCTGCAGCATCCAGATCGTGCCTTTCCGGGCAAGGGGTCCTCCTTAACTTATCAGTGTGCTGCTCTGCGCACACTTAGTATCAAATATTTTAAGCCTTGGAACTTCTGTAATTTCCATGGTTTCGATACAGAATTTGTAGCTCTTGATTCCGTCATTTATCATTATAATATCTTCTTAACTGCGCAGAATTCCCTGTACGTCCTAAGAGATAAACGAAGCCTTACTACACCAAAAGCGTAGATCTCGTAAACGCACAGAATTTATATAAAAAATATATTTTATGAACTTAACTATTTTAGCATATCCCTTATTATTTATTTAAAATTTCAATAAGCATACTGTGCCTCTGTGGGTTCGTAAAATTAAAAGTCAAGTTTGCAGAAATTCAAAATACTTTATTTCCCTAGAAAGATAGTTTGTACACCCATGGCAGCAGAATGATGTAGCATATACCAACAGTCTCTCGTTGCTTCTGCACACGTAAATAAACAAAAGAATTCACTTTCAAATCACTACGCGTTTATCAGTTCTCAATTCTCTAGCCTCTCGTCACTGCACACACACACACTGCACGAAAACTGACCATTGACTACTATCTAGCAGCTCCCTGCCGACTCTGCACAGCTTCAATTCCATTCACTGACTAGCCGGCCTCAGCTCGGCTCAGCTGCATTTATACATGAGCTGCTGTTTCTCGAAGGTTGGCGAAGTTTCTCGAAAGCTACCGAACTAGCATGATCTTTCCTGATGTAGCGAGAACATCATGGAACTGTCTCTTGTCTCTTTCTTCCTCTGTTGCTCTCTCACTCTCGTCAAGTGTTCAGTGCTAGTCGGGCAGCGTGCGTGGTTTGGGCGCTATCTGTCTCTTTCACTCCCCGCTTCTATCTCTCTCGGCGCTCGTCTACGCAGTAGCAAAACAATGCCTCGCGACAATACTTTTCTCAAACGTAACCTCCTCTCTCTCTCTCTCTCTCTCTCTCTCTCTCTCTCTCTCTCTCTCTCTCTCTCTCTCTCTCTCTCATGCAAACAGAAGGAATTTCAAAGCTGTCACATAGCGACTCGCTGTTATAATGTTTGACTATCGCTTCCACTTCGCTAATACTGCTATAACTACAAAAATATGACATGAAATTTCTGTAAAGGTTTATCTAGATTAAGATGAGCATGCACAAGAGTTGGTGTTTAAGAATATTTTGCACAAAAATGAAGAGAATTTTGTATCAGTACAACACATCAAGTCTATTTCTCCTTAACTTGCTTTTATTTTGTATTGTTTTAGTATGACGAACTTGCCCCTACATATTGTCCAAATATATTTGCATCTTCCCTATGGCGGTGGTGATAAATGCGCATTGAGTTTCCTCTTTAAAACAGGTTTTATATTCGCAGACGTAATTGTGAAAGATAAGAAAACGAACTTAAAATGGTGTGAAAAAAATTGTAGCAAATAAATAATGGGACCTCGCTCTAGCACTTTTTGTATACTAAGAAACAATTTTCCACCTCAGTTCTAACATCACTTGTTCCGGAAACCACTTGGATGACTGATTCAAACTTTATATTCATCGGTACGGTTGAAAATACACTCGGTTTGCCAATTAGAGTTAACTTCTGAAAACTTTTGTTTTATTACCTTCATTTAGGCGACATTGTTAATATTGTTAACGCCGCGTTCTTCTGTTTATATGTTTTTTGTAATAACGGACACGCAGCAAAGGGACATATGAAAAATTTCTGCGTCAGCACAAAGTTGCGGATATTACTTTCCTGATTGTCTAATAAATGCTTCGCTTTTCAGCAAATGAGCTTTATGAAAAAACAAGAAGTGTGAAGCGATGGAAAGAACAGATGCGCCGTACAGCAGAGCTAGTTGGATGGTGTTCATAAAACTCGGAATATGTAACGCCATAACCTCAGCTGTGTGGCGCGTAAACGGGAACTTTCATGTTAATAAATCTATTAAGTTTTATAAAGCAATAACATATTATTTCACATGCTTCATCAAATATCGCTGATGAAGATATGACGAAGTAGAACAAACCTGATGTTTTAGATCCCCGAGTTTTCAGTCTTCCAATGTCTTCCAATGAGAAATGTCTAAATAACGACACCATTTACAAAAATTGATGTTTCATTCACACTACTCTCTGTTCTTACTCTGGTACACATTGTGCTTACTTAATCTCTCTCTGTTTTGACTTCACTGAAGGGAAGTGTGAAATGTATGCGCCACTTTTGACGCAATTTCAAACTCTGGTGCATCTACTGCCAGCTGGAGATCTACGAGATCTGTACTTGGTGCATACGTGGAGATAAATACCAAGTCGAAATTAGTAATAATCTACGAGGGCTGTTCAATCAATAATGAGCACATTTTTTTGACAACGTACCTATGCTCATCCTCATAATTTTGATGCTCCTTCTCAAAATAGTCTCCCCTGAATGCGATGCACTTGTCCCAGCGTTTCTGTCAGTCTTCAAAGACATGCTGGAAACCATTTTTTGAGAGATTCTTCAAAATCGCTTCCGCAGCCTTCACCACTGCTTCTGATGACGGATAATGCCTCCCAAGATGGCGTTTCTTCAAGTTAGGGAATAGAAAAAGCCACATGGAGCTAAATCCGAGCTACAGGGAGGGTAAGGGATGCACTTCACGTTGATTTTTGCAAGGTATTCAGCAGCAACATTGGCAATATGAGGCCGCGCATTATCGTGGTGCAGCATCCAGCCTGCCTCAGGGAAATGTGGTCTTTTACGCCCGATATGGACTTGCAATGTTTTCAGGACAACCCTGTAGTATTGTCCAGTTACTGATGTGTATGCAGGTACAACATGCTGATAAACTATTCCATGAATATCAAAGAATGAGATGACTATAACTTTCCCAGCAGTAGCAAGCACTTTTGTTTTTTGGGGGTTTGTGATGAAGGAGATTTCCACACTGAGCTTTGCTGTTTGTCTTCAGGATCAAAATGATGTAGCCAGGTTTCATCAGTAGTAATTACGTTTGGTATAAACTCCGTATCTTCCTCTAGCATCAACTTTTAACTGCATTTTACCCCCATTACAGCGGTAGGCGATACTGAACATGTCTGAACTTGGCTGGTTCTCACAGGCGGGAACCAGGAGTACCATCAATGAAACTACTACGCCGTGTTTGTTTCACATTAAGCTAACAGGATATAATTATTGAATTTTAGTGCGATAAATTATGTCCGTAAAAATTATGATCATTCTTTATTGAAAAGCCCTCGTAAATGAAGTGAACTGCGCGGAGTGTTTGATTTTAAACTCTTCCTAAATCTTATCTCCCGAGGATGTAACTCTTTAATTACATCTGCTAACTTCTGGCATATCATACTTAGGAGTTTAAAAATAACCTTCCTAGTAATAATGTGAAGTGTACGTCACCTTAAGTTTCAAAACCGTTAAGCTCAGGGCTAATTGGCGGTGACCGCTAAATCTACATAACATGAGCGCAGTCTCTAACCGCTGGAGCTCTGGATAATCGTCCAGGTGAACATTTGTCTAAGACTGCAAAAACACAAAGGTAAGGACGCCCTTCATTGTTCAGAATTTTATCTCATGGTTAGCAACGTATATTTCGATTAGGATGATTCAGTTGGTTAGATTTAGACCTACGAATCCAACGTCCGGTTTAAAATTCAGCCCATATTAAATATATTTACTGGCATGTACAAGTATTACTCCTACAGGACGAAATGACGGTACATTTGCGTCGCTAATGTGATCCTGGCAAATAAAAGCGTCATCAAGAAGTACAACATTGTTCCTACCAAATGTGATTTCCAGAAACACCTTGATTCTTGTTCGACTGAGCTTCAACGCAGCCTTAATTACTTAGCTACGCTGACCCAACTAATTGCCTTTATCTGATCACCTAACATGAAGGTTCGCTAATGATCTTATTCTCACGACAAATTTCAGCCTGTACTTATTACTTTGGCACTGACTATAACATGGAACATTATTTATTTATCTTTCTATTATTTCCTGATAAATTCATAAATCTTACCCGTTAATAATTTACAGTTTCGTTGCGACTACAAGTAAAGTATGGTAGTCTAGAACGAGAGTGAAATTTTTGAAAAGCTGATCACATTTAGGTAAATAGCTACTTGCTTGGGAAAAAATCTGATGGTTTACGATTTTATGGCTTACTCTGCTCGTTGTGTTTATTGGCATGCAGCGACTTTCTGACTATTCCTACAAAGTTCTTTTTCTATCTGACATATATTAGTCTGCCCTATATCTGCCCTAAATGTTTGCAAAAATAATTCCATAGGTATAAGTGGATAGATCACATAGAATCGATAGCCAGATATTTTGAGAATAGTTTATATATGCTAAACTTTAAATTTCCTTTGCATGACATAGCGAGAAACATTTGATGAGTCAAACCACTTTAAAATTGGAATAATTGAAAACTTCACTCCAACAAAAGTATATCTGGTAGATGCCCAGAAAATGTTATTTAAAATAAATTCAGTGTTTTATGAAGTATTATGAAGTATTTAATGTCATGTTGGCACGTTGGCCATAGTAGCTCAATGGTAGAGTGGCTGGACGGAAACCAGAAGATCCGTGGTTCAAATCCCGGCTATGGCATTGAATTTTTCATTCTGACTCTACGTTTCCGCAATTTAGCCTACACACGCACAGTGTGAAATAACAATTAAATTCCATTAATTGACCTAATAGTGGTTAACTAAAGCCTGGGCCTTAAAGTACTTACATGTTGTAAGTCGCCATTAAGGTAGTTGTCTCATGTGATTATGAGAGCACCTAAGTGGTTTACCGAGAAAATACGAGTCAGTTGAGAATTTAATGTCATGTTGGCACGTTGGCCATATTAGCTCAATGGTAGAGCGGCTGGACGGAAACCAGAAGATCTGTGGTTCAAATCCCGGCTATGGCATTGAATTTTTCATTCTGACTCTACGTTTCCGAAGTATTACATTTTTTCTGTGTTTCATCTTTGACTGTTACTTGTGGTTTGTCATTTAAAGAACATTTTAAAAATTATTTCTGAATAATTTGTGAATAAACAGAACTTCACAATTAATTTCCCAAAAATTTCAAGATGTACAATTTATTTGCTATGCAAAATGTTGAAGTCTTGGCCCATTGGAGTTTTAGCTAAGAATTGACTGCTATTCTTGAAACCCTAAAATGTTTTGGAGAGTTAACCTGACAAATGTAATGCCATGGCCGGGATTTGAACCACGGATCTCCCGGTTTCCGTTCGGTCGCGCTTAACCTTTGAGCTACCATGGTCAACGTGCCGTCATGCATTAAGTTCTCCAATTGAGTCGTATGTTTTCCCGGTAAACCGCTAGGGGTCTTCGTATTCGAGATACACATCGTTTGTGGCGACTTATTAACTCTGTAAGTACTCAAATACCAGGCGTTATAGGTGCCACTATTAGGTTATTTGTTGGAAATTTAATAAAGTTTTATTTAAAAAACTTAAAGTTCGTACACTGTACAGTTCGTCTGGTTTATCTTGAAACATGGGAATTATAGAGAGGGGTGGGAGATCGCATTACTGCCCGCGTAGGTAACCTATGCTTAATCCTACATCGCATTACTTCCATGCAATATTCCAAATGATTCCACGTGATTATATTGTAGCTATCCCTTTAATACTTTCAAGCGTAGCACTTTGAAGACCACTGGCAGATGGGGGTAGCATAGATGTACCGTCCATTAGGGATTTTTTGGAGAGTCACTTTCTCTAATTTTATGATGAATTTTTTCCACATAGCCATTAATCCGTATTTTCCCCAGTATATCTTTCTACCTTCATTGATTTGTGCCAACATTACCTCAATGGCATTCGTGTCACAATGTACACGGAGGTAAGTAAGGTATGACCATTTAATTCAGCTATGGAGTCTACTGTATAGAGCTTTAACTTATCTTAATTATCTCGTACAACGCCGGTTTTGGAACCATATTTCCATTATTACCTTATTTCACTGTCAATATAAAGCACTATTTATAAATAAGCAAGCCCTGCACTAATTGCAGCACCTGTCGCTGTGTGACAGAGATATGGCAGTCGCGGATAGCAGTGGCAATGTGTTTACAAAACTTTTCACCCCTCCCTTGGCACAGGCAGGAGTAGCACTAAGTAGGTCATGTTTCGAGCTAAACTAGACGAACCATAAGTTGTTAACCGTGGTGTGACGCATGAGTACCGCAGCACAGTATAGTGCCGTACCACAAAATATGTGTTTCTAATAATAATCAAACATTGGAAACATTGGAGAGTTGTAAACTCAGATTGATTCAGAATGTTTTCCAGTTCTTCATGGAGCAAAAGCAAAACGGTCTGGTTTTCCGATGCAAAGGATAGTGACTAGAACGGCTACGGTAGTAGGAACATTTGAAGCCATAATAAAAGGAATGGTTAAAGAATTTGAGAAAAGCTAGTGTTTCAGATACACAAGTTACTACTATAGGAAAACAACTTAATAAAAAAGAAATTTCAAATGTACAATTTGATAATGTGGCCATTCGCAGAACTTTTAGAGTATTGTGAAATACACTAAGAAATTCCACAGTGAAGAAGTTATTCTATTCAATGAAGATGCAACTTAATTTTTGTAAACAGTACATATTACGGTAAATATTAAAGAAAATAGGATTTAGTCTCAAAAACTTAAGAATATGCAGCACATATTAGTGGATATAAATTGCTGCCTTATCACTGAAATTTAAACCCCCCTGAATTGATATGGAATATCATGAAGCAAACAATGGCGGAAATATGTGTTCTATGACTTTAAACGCAACAATGTTTAAGCAACACTGGAGAGGACTGGAAATATGCATGCAACAAAATTGTGTCCACAGAATAAAAATAGTGGCATTGAAATGCCTTAGTCAAAGAAGAAATAGAAATAATAGTAATCAGTGCTGAAGGGAATGATGAATCAAATACTTGAATCGGTTTTATGGAATCCTGAGATGACAACCGCGGTTCTACAGACATGAAAGTTGATTTAATCCTTTAGACAACATCGCCCCAGATGGAAGCTCTAAAGATACAGAAAGTGAAACATATGCACGATTCGGAATCTTCATATCAGAATTAAATAAGCCAATTTTGGTCTGCTACTTAGCGTAGGATATTTTCTTCCTTCAATAATGTGTATATTTTTGTGACATACTGTTTACCTCTCCTCCATTCTGACAGCCAGCAATGTGGGTAAACCGATAACAGTGCCTTTAGTGGGAAGTATTTCCTAAATGCCTTGGGTAATACAATTGGAATTTTCCAGCAATAGCCTATGCAGTAATATTTATTCTGATAAATTTTAGTGTAAATTGCTCAACCACAATTGTAGTTAGAAGTAAAGCACAATTTACTTAAAATCATTTTCTGTGCCAATTACCATTCCTGAGATATTTTGTATAACTGGATTGATATTATACTTTTATCAAACAGAAAGTTGTTTATTGGCAGTTTACATGAAAAGAGAGTAGAACTTCACATCCAGTACATAACGAACAGCTCATAAAGGATTTAACTCAACTAAATTGTACTGCTTTTACTGTATTCACTTATTTTCCTTTTTCCTGCAATGCAACATGCAACAGGCCTTACTTCGAAGTCACAGCACCCCTTCGCAAACAAGTGTTCTAACAAGGCCACGCCTTTACACCTACATATGTGTAGGTAATGATGGCCCAACTATCTCTGCAACACTCTCTTCCAACACTCGTTACCAATCTTCTAATAAAAAGAAATATCTGAAACACTTTCTCACAAATTTGGCTAAGGTGTCAACCACTCTACAATCTCATTTCTTTAAATAATGCATTTATATGACAGCTATAATATTTGTTTTTAAAAGTATTCATTATCTTAAATCAAGACTTAATTTATATGTGAATTGTTCATTTTGATGATAACAGACACGTTATTGCTGCGACTTTAAAAAGAAATTACTTTAAAAATGTCTGCAGAAGTTTATCTCACTTATCTGAACAAAATATTGAAATAAGTGTATCTAACAAAATTACCGAGCGGGACGGCTTAGGTGGTTTCGTGTGTTTCCCGCATTCGAGAGGCCCTGGTTGATTCTTGTGGCATACCTACCTGACCCATGAGCTTTTTCGGAGGTTTTCCCGAGTCGTCAGGCGAATGCTGGATAGTTTAATTACATCCCCCGAAATTCCTGTCCCCCCCATCTCATCTCCATTAACATTTCACATCATCTCTCTTCTGATGGTCTCCTTCAGGGCAGAAGAGTCGGGGTGTCTCGGAGCTGCATGGCAGGATGGTATGCTCCTGGTAAATACCTCCTCCTTTCATAGGACGGTTTCCGGTCTCCGGACCGACCTGGTGGGCCGTTTATGGACCACGGCTGGTGAGATACCGGTTAGGCTAGCCCACTTGGGGAGATTCAAACTGGTAAATAGTAGAGACCCTGTCCTCTGCACTGTTATGACTCCTCGAGTTGGCCACCTCTCGCCTCATCCATCCTCCCAGGGAGGCGCCACTTGGGGGCATAGATCAAGACTTGTCGCAGTACCGAATCTCCTCCATAATAATCCTAATCTAAGAATAACTTGCAACATTCAGTAGACCAAGGCATATGAGTGCAAAACATTTATCGAGAGGTCCTCAAAACCATATTCCACGTTTCTCAAACAATGCGCAGTAAAATACCAGGAGATGAAGTGTACAAACTTTTCATTCCTGCTTATTTATTATCCTAGATTGTATCATAACGTGACATGTTGCAGACTTTGTGCACACGCAATAGTTCACTCATGCCACAGTGAAAGCTTTTGAGTTGCTTTGTGCAATATCTCTTTATTTCTTGTAGCACCTGAACTCACAGCTCCGTTCGCGTTATTGCATTAACTGCAGAGATTTCCGGCTGGAAAAGAACAAAAACAAAGGCTTTCGCTTAAAGCCTCTGTGTTGTGCTTAAGCTTTTAATATTTCATATTTATGCATTTGTAACGTTTCCATTACAATTTCACTGCAATAACTTTAATATTGAACATGCCGTATTATTTGTACATTCTGTACAAATACACGAAATTTGCTGACTCAAGATTTACTCGCTGCCTCAGGTCCCCTGGCCATAAGCCTTTGGTTTTCCTGAGCAGTTTGGTGTCATTTCTTCTTGACCTTCGCTTCCTTTATCCTAATCCACTTTTCTCTTAATATATATAAGAAATCTCCTATACATCTATTTTTCTTTTCTCCAATCCCAGTTAGCAGACGTAACGCCAATCTCTTTTTTTTAATTAAAAAAAAATATATATGTACATAGATATATATTTTTCTTTTCCTTATTTAACCGTTTTTTATTGTTTCCGTTTAATTACCTATCTGTATTCTGTAGTTTCACACACATACACTATACACATAAACACCCTTGCCCCGGGCGGGACTCGAACCCGCGACCCTCTACGCGGTGGAACGCTACAGACATACGTTCTAAAGACCATGACTACGAGGGCCGGCAAGTCTTTACTTACACTGTCCCGTTTCTTATCCGATATTTTTCTCCTGTAATTTGTTAACTCCGTACATTCTATCAGGTAACCACAGTGCACTCTTGGTCTCCACAAAATTCACATATTCCTACCTCATCCATGCTATGCCTTCTCTTCCAGTTTTGTCACATTGATTTATGTATTTTTCCCTACCCCATTCTGTCTTTAATTGCTTATAAAATTTCAAATATTTCTTTTCTTCTATACCTTCCCATATCTCTTGCCTATTTATATCTTGTACTCTAGTTCTCACTTCCTTCCAAAAACCGCTATAATTTATCCCCTCTGCTCTCCATAGATCTCCCATGCCTATCTTCGATATCATTCTTTCCAATTCCGACCACCAGTTATTTGTATTTTAATGCTTTTCTGTGGCTTCATGCACAGATTCAATAATTCCCCTTTCTGCTCTTTAATACACTTATACCAGAATTTCAATATTTCCTCTATTATTATTCCTCTCCTTTTTGTATTACCTAGCTCTAGTAATGCCACCTCTCTTGGTGTCGATGTTTTTAATATTAATGTGGGTTATTGTGGACGTTCTGAATGTGTATTTCTAACATAATATGGGTGTTATCTTATACATGACTACCTTGCACAATTGCATAATTAGATTTCTAACTCGAGAAACGATATGATTAATTCCATTTATCTCCCACATTGTCATTAACTTATCGCAAAAACATCTTAAAGGGTTTTATGTTGCTTCATCCTATTTACCTCCCATAATTGTCATGTGCACTCTGGCTATTCCTAACAAACCAATGAATGATCCTGTTATTCACAAACCGATGAGAAATATTGGGGGAACGTCCGACTTCCTTAACGTCCTCCCGACAGTTTTGCCTGTTCTGGTAGTGCTGCTTTGCCTATAACAATCCTTTGAAATCTTCGCTTGGAATGGCCGACTAATATTTTAGATATTCGCTGGAGGTGGTTTTAAACTTCTGTATCTTCTCCTTGGTCCAAAAATTGTTGTATATAAAAGCTGCATTAGCTTTCACATAATCCAGAACTAATTCCGTGGTACAGCAACCCATTGACGGCCGATCGCCGTAATCACCAACACGGTACCCAAAGGGTGTCATGAATGGGGGTGCAGTAACAGAAGTTGGGAGGGTTAGCGCCCTGAGTCCATCTTGGAGTCCCGTAGGGGAGGGGATCCGTCCCCTTCAGCTGCCGAGGTGCGGGCGCTGCGGAACTCCTTAGCACTCGTGGCACCTCTGACGTTACTAGAGAACCTCGGGCCGAACTGCCGAGCCGCTCCCATACGGGAGTTGTTCGGATTGGGTTGGACTCGAGGGAGCAGTGTGTTCCCGACACCCACGGGGAATTGGGTACTTCCGGTCAGGCTACGGCCGCCCGGATGGGGTAGAGGGTTGCCCAAAAAGTCCCGGATGCTAGCCTGCAAAGCCAGTAGAAGGTGTGCTAGATCACCATTTGGCCCCACCCCTGCGGGGTTGACGCGCTTAAGTCGTGTATCCACTTCCATCCCATCTTGACGTTGTGTTCAGCGGGGGAGGATTTTTAGACTCCAGGTATTGCCCTATGGAAAGAGCCCCGGAGTATCCATCGCTCCCGGGTAGAAGGAGGCCCGGGTCCTTGATCCTATGGGTCCAGGACTAATGGGAGTAGATCCTCTCTGCACTTAACAAGTCCATCTTGGAGGCAGAGTTGTGAGCAGAGAACCGGGAAAGGGGAACCAAGAACCCGAATTCTGATAAGAGCTACGGTGCCTCCTTAAACATATGCAAGAAAAGAGGTGAAACCGGTGAAAATAAAGAAGCTTCCTCATGTCCAGATCACCAAGTTAACCGCTTTATAAAAGACATGGAATCCATAACCATGAAAAATAATAAATTTCTCAATTCGCTATCTGCTAATGTTAGCTGAACACAATTTTCTCTGAATGAATAGAGCCATGCTGAACAATTCAATGTCATAACCGGAATTTGAACCTCGGATCTCCCGCTTCTCGTGCGCCTGCTCTAACCAACTGAGCTACTGTGGCCAACATGACATTAAATTCTCCAACTGACTCCTTGTTTTCCCGGTAGACCACTAGGGGTTCTCATATGCTATGACAGAAGCACCTTTTTGTGGCGACTTACTATGCTGTAAGTACTTAAGTCCCAGACTTCATAGTTAAACCACTGTTATTCGGGTAAATTGACGAAAATAATCATTTCTTCCACACTAGCTGTAGTGTAGGCGAGAATTTAATAGCGTGTTGGCCATAGTAACTCAGATGGTTAGAGCAACCGCACGGAGAGCGGGAGATCCGTGGTTGAAATCCCGGCAATGGCATTGAATATTTCAGTCTCACTCTATTCATTGAAACCTTAGCCTACACACGGCTAGTGTGGAAGAAATGATTATTTCCAACAACTTTCTCTCTTTGTAAAGTTATTTAGTACACTCTGAAAACGATCTCGAATATCTTGGAATAAAGTATCCGCGACATTTGTCTAATATTACATATATTTTCTGTGGATTAGGGTTTCTTTTTATTGTAAAATATTCTCAGCTAGAAGGCGTACAATCAGGATCTTTTATGCCTCCATTGCGTTCGCACTCAAGTAGAAGCTATTTGTAAATTCTTTTTAATGTTTTAGTAGTTTACGAAATAAAACTAGGTTACTTTACACTCAATGTCTGGTACAAAGAATTGAAATTTTTAATAGTTCATAAGTTCATAATGTTTATAATTATGGTATTTTAGACTAACCCCCAAACACACACACGCACACGCACGCGCACGCGCACGCACGCACACACACAGACACACACACACACACCTCTCTCTCTTTATAACATTGATATAGAAAACATAGGGGAATAACGATGAACTGTGGTATTTTATTTTTATAGAAATATTTAAAATTTTAGTTTTTGAAACATTATTGCCGAAACTGTGTTTGATTTATTCCTTTAGTGATTTTATTTTCTTCAATTTGTTTAAGTGACATGTGGAGTTCTTTTTTATACTTTACCCCCTTTATCGATATTTTTCTCTGTTGTTATTTTTGTTTTCCATTTATTTGCACAAAAAGACACTGGATATGGGATTGGAACCCCAATCCTTACGCCTCGAAACACCAAAGGTAGTCACTTCAGCGTGTAACCTGGGGAGGTGTTCAGTGTGAAAACTCGTGGATAACTAATTTTACAAGTATATCGCTTCAAAATGAGTCCAAAAGGCTAAAAGATAATTTAAAAAAAAATTGTCACATTGCAAGCAATTGTCACATCACTTTGTAATACACTACATTGGATTGTATTCATATATGGAGATATACATGTAGGATTGGAGGAAACGGTTATTCTCAAAAATCAACTTGAGATACCAAGTTTATAGAGCTGAAGAGAAAGTTCTATGGACTCACACTGTCCGGAGATTCGGCGCATGCGCGTACAGTATGTTAGATCACCCCCGCCCTTTGCTTGGATCTCGAGAAACTTATTTGATTCAAGTCTCCGCGCGTGTTCCTTGTCAGATCAGAGATCCAGAGAGAAAATAAAATATTTACCCAAGCCTCACCTTACCAGATAACGGAACAGTTTATGCGAGATGTCTCGTGAAGTTCTCCTTCAACTTTGTGGACAAGTTTTGCAGCACATAAAGAAGAAGACAGCCCCTCTGGAGTTATAGCTGCCTTTCTCTTCCCCTTTTCCTGTCCATCGAGCGAAGAAATGCTGCGTCAAATAAATTCCCTCCCTCGACGTCATCACATTGCTCAGCAATTTGCAAATTCCTCTTTCTTCCCACCTTAAAAATTGTTGAGCGTGTAAACTCTAGTTTGAGGTTTCTCAGTAGACGTGCTTTATTATAATTATAGGGACCACAGGAACATGGTATTAAACATTTAAATAACGCTTATTTGCATTATAAAGCAACAAACATTTCAAGAAGCTTAGGTACTAGAAATTTAACTCCGGCAGTTGTAGTTAAGTTGAGCACAACAGGTTTATAAACATTAATGTCTGATAACTAATGCATAAATACTGGATACGTTTCATTAATTCATGATTTAGAACAAGGTAATCGGACCATACAGGCAGAAGACACAGAGGTAGGCCAAGGCGCAGATAGGCCGACTTCAGGGTGATAGCAGGCAGCCACTTACAAAACCAAGGAACCCAGTGATACCGAAATTATAGATCCGCTCACTTTATTCTCGGGCAGCCAACCAGGTGAAAAGATGATTAGATATCAACGTTCCGGGAGTGTACATCTCTCCCATCATCAGGATATTTATAAAATGTTATAACCACAAAATGAAATACTGGATATAACACAGTTATAAACAAAGACAAAGCACTATCAAAATTCGCATTACTGAACAAAAGACTTTTCAGTAAATTAAATGCCAGGTCAGGAGATGGCGTGAGTATAGAAAATTGTCTCACAGAAACGTAAATACTTAACTTGATTATCAAGCTGTATTGATCTTTGCTTCTTAATTCGATGGATTTCCATTTTTAAGGCCGGTTTCCAAGAGGATCTGAACTGAAATCCAGCATCACGATTAAGCGTGCTCCTTTCAGAGGAAATCGCCAAAGCCTCCTTAATTCTCCGCTCCCAGTAACGTTGCATTTTGTTAATATGGTCGTCGACCCGAAAATTGGCTCTATGGTCGTTATCAAAACAATGCTCTGCCAGCCCAGACTTCTCAGGTTGCATTAAACGATTATTCTAGTAGCGATGGCCCTTCCGGTTGTTCCTATATACGGTGTCCCACATTCACAGGGAATGCAGTACACTCCCGGAACTTGGAAGTCCAGTTTGTCTTTCACTGTTCTCAACAGATGTTTAATCTTTGGAGGGGGCTTGTGGATGCTCCTGATGTATTTGGCGACAATTCTGCTGATTCTGCCGGATAGATTACCGGTAAACGGGATGTAGGCTGTAGCGGTAGGCTTATCTGACGTTTGCTGTATTACAGGTGGTGAGCGTATTTGTCGCCAGGAATGATTCAAGTCTTATTACAGATCCAATAAATTAATAATCATAATAGATTAGATATGCACATTTGATGTATTGCTTAAGGGTGAAACAGGATTGTTAGTTGAGCAGGTAAATATAGGGAAGTCTGCTTCAAGGGCGGTGCAGATGTTTGGCGTTTGTGAAAGAGACGAGAACCTTTCTTAGAAGCTAGTCGCCGAACGGAAACAAAAGTAACAAAAGTCCAGATGGTTAGCGTAATTCTAGTGAGTCAATAAATTACGTGTTATCGCGTGTTATCCGCATATTAACATAGATAAGGGTAAGTTAGCAGCCTCGACATTACATGAGTATTATATAAAGAAGCAGTTATTAAACAAGTCTCAAACTTGGATTCCGGCGTCATCCTTACTCCTATATACTTACGCACACCCTGAGATAAGACCCTTGTTCTAGACTGAGGCTAGACTATACACACGCAGCTTCAAATTTGTGTAACGTCGGGAAGGTGGTGACACCAGTCAGAAACCGTCCAAGTGCAGTGAAAATTGTTGTGCAGTGAATGTTACAATAGACAAATGATGAGTCGCAGGATCGCATTTTAGACATGCCACACTAATGCAACATTTGTGGCGACTTACTATGCTGTAAGTACTTAAGTCCCAGGCTTCACTAAGTTATTCTGGTGCGTGTCTCATAGCATATGAGAACTCCTAATCTCTGTTCCATATAACCTTCCCCCGCTGACATGTATCACTCCACCTACAACTACCTCCCCCCTCATCCTAACTGGCTAATGCTTTCGCGCCATAGGCCGTAGGCGGTGCCTTCCCGTCACATTTAAAACTGCAGTAAACGTCATACCTAATAATTGCCAGGAAGATCGATAAAAGTCATATAAATAAGAATATGAAGGCATGCAAAAATAAAGAAGTTTATAATGAAACTGAGCAATTTGAAACTGAATGAATGAGCAATGAAACTGAAACAAGTTTATAATGAAAGGCCTTCGGCCTTTTCCACTGGGATTCTTTAAAACCAGCACACATAATTTACAAAAGTGCTTGTCTTTCAGTCTTAAAAGTCGGGTCACGCCATACATGTGTGACCTTTATTCACCCAAGTCTCGTCAAGGTAGTATATTTTGCTATTTGTATCCCGGTACAGTATGATTGTCCTTAAATAACGTCTTCGCCACACAGCAATATCGCCCCTGGAGTGGTAAGTTTTCCTGTTCTCTCAATTTCATGTTGCGTTGTTCCTACGCATCTAACACACTTTTAAGTTCAGAGCACAGCTGTTCGACTTCTCTCACTGACAAAGACGGATTCTTCTCTGTGAGTGAATTAAATACATGCAACACAAATCTTTTTTCGCCGCTTTGTAAAGGTTTTCCCTTGCGATGCTTCAGCGAAAAACTGGCGGTAGACTCTGCCATTATACATAATAGGTAGACGCGCAATAAACGATCAATAAAATAATTTAGCTCTCGCACTCGGCACAACACACCATCGAATGACGATATATGACTAATCCAGTTCAAAACAAGGTCAGTAATAAAAGGCATATAAACGAATATGTCATCACTACCGCTAAATCACGTGCTATCGTATCATGTGCTTGAGAGCAAAGGAACCTCCTCTTTACTTCGGTTAAGGATTAACATGCATTTCAGAAAAATCAACCCTGTTGCGTAATTTATTTAATTCAAACAGTTAAGAAAATATAAATTTGACAATTCTCTTCCAACATATAATATCATGTTAAATAACGAACTAATTTTTAGCGCACAACAGTCTATACTGCAATAGCAGCCAATGAGAGATAAGATCACGTGACCGTTAAGAGATACGGGGCAAGCTTATGTGAAACAAGGATTAGTGGTCTACCGGGAAACATAGTAGTCAGTTGGAGAATTTAATGTCATGTCGGCACGTTGCCCATAGTAGCTCAGTTGGTTAGAGCAACCGCATGGAGAGCGGGAGATCCGTGGTTCAAATCCCGGCTATGGCATTGAATTTTTCAGTCTGACTCTACTCATCCAAACTGTATATTGACTTCGAGAAGAGGAACACCAATAAATTGGGAGTATTCTGCCGGCCTGCTGTTCAAACCCGTGCTTCCATTACACAAATAAAGGCGAAGTAAGCTAAGTAGAAGTTTGCTCCTTCGTCACAACGAAGCACCTGTACATATAGCTTTGCTTTGCAACGGCAGCTTTGGCGGTAAGGAGGTCAACCATTCAATCTAAAGCTGAAATCTAGTTCACATGAGTATTTCCCCTCTAAAAAAAGTCAGTAAGTACCTTTGAAGAAGAAAATTTAAGTGTCGAAGAAGTGATGGAAGATGTTTATGCCATTTTGAAAACAGGATTTTATGATTATTTTTGGAGTGATTGAAATGTTAAATCCAAGATGTACGAAGTATATTAGAACAATGGGTGACCATATTTAACATTATAATAGGTTTTTTTTTTTTTTTTTTTTTTTTTTTTTTTTTTTTTTTTGCAATTGTTACGTCCTCCAACGTTGTCATGTCGGACGGTGAATGAAATTGGTAAAAATGATGCTCAAATAAGTCCGGGATCCATGGAGCTTAGAGTTACCTGACATTCGTCTTTCAGGATAAGGGAAACCCCGGAAAAAACCGTATCCAGGTAACTCACTCTGACCGAGATTCGAACTCGGGACCTCTTGAACGTGAGGCAGACATGCTACCATCTACGCTATCGAGGCGGGTATAATATAGAAAAAGGTCAACCGTAAATTTATGGATTTACACATTTTTACGTAGTATGATTCTAATTCTTACGGTTTCATAGTTATAAAGACATCCAGAATGTGGACCATTTCGGAGCAAATTCCCAGTAAATAGAAGACATGCAATTAGCTCCAACGCATGGCTTTCCTATCAAAATTGTTAAGAGCCAATTTCCATATAAAGGATACCTTGAAGTGGAATTTAAAAAATAAATCTTCGTTTTGAATCCTTGGATGACATCGACTTTTCGATTTTGAGATGACTGCTTACAGACACGCGGATATGGAACGTCCTTACGCACGCACATACTTATTTTGAAATGCTCTCTCTTTATTTTTGGTTCATGAGAGCTAACAAAGTATATTTCAGTGAAAGCTATCGTATGTTTGAGTGGAATGCAGTACCTTCTTTACTTAGTCCGTAAAAGTAATTACATTTTAATGGTCATGTATTTACTTAACGATATTGGCAATGGAGAACTCAAAATAAAAAAACAAATCAAACAGATTTATAACGGTATATATTTTCAAATTCAAACAATCGGCTTATTAACCCATACATGGTACGCGCAAAATTGGGGGATGTGTGTACTGATACTGCCAGAGCAGAACTTCCCGAGTCATGTCAAATTCATGAGGTCAGACACCAAAACACTACATGCCATAATCGGTGACTAATAGAAATACAATCCATAAATGACGTCACTCAATAGCAACCACCAAAATTATTTGGAATTCGTTAGCGGAACTGACATCAAGGAATTAAAATATGCAGTCATTCAAAGCAACTATTCGTCACTAAAAGTACAGTTGGCTGAAAACTGTATCCTTTAAAAATAGAATTACTGCACATAAAGTACAACTTGAGGTTGGTAAATTCTTTGACACTTAAGCCATCCCCCTTGGTCCAACGTGTAACCAAAAACGTTTAGTGCAGTGAGGGTTAACGCTCATCAATTCCTTGTGGTTATATAAATATAACTAGGCCTCGTATGTGAAACAATATTTAACATGTGGAAACGTAGAGTTAGACTGAAAAATTCAGTGCCATTGCCGGGATTTGAACCACGGATCTTCTGGTTTCCGGCCAGCCGCTCTGCCATTGAACTACTATGGCCAACGTGCCGATATGACAACGATCTGCCATTGAACTACTATGGCCAACGTGCCGATATGACAACGATCTGTCATATCGGCACGTTAGCCATAGTAGCTCAATGGCAGAGCGGCTGGACGAAAACCAGAAGATCGGCACGTTGGCCATAGTAGCTCAATGGCAGAGCGGCTGGACGAAAACCAGAAGATCGGCACGTTGGCCATAGTAGCTCAATGGCAGAGCGGCTGGACGAAAACCAGAAGATCGGCACGTTGGCCATAGTAGCTCAATGGCAGAGCGGCTGGACGAAAACCAGAAGATCGGCACGTTGGCCATAGTAGCTCAATGGCAGAGCGGCTGGACGAAAACCAGAAGATCGGCACGTTGGCCATAGTAGCTCAATGGCAGAGTGGCTGGACGGAAACCAGAAGATCCGTGGTTCAAATCCCGGCTATGGCATTGAATTTTTCAGTCTGACTCTACGTTTCCACAATTTAGCCTACACACGGCCAGTGTGAAAGAACAATTAATTTCCACTATTTAACATGGGTCGGTAGATGCTAACAACCATTTTCAGAAATAAATTCTCAGATTAACCCCAACTACACTTATCTTGTAAGATCTTCGTTTTTAAATATTAATGGCATTACAAGTAAAGGTTTGTGAAATGTCCCAATTCCTATGCAAGCTTTCCTTTGGCATTCCAAATTTTCGCCAATGCCATCGTGGTTTTCCTCTTAGAACTCGAGGACTTGCTTTCACTTTCCTATAAAGAGTATTTTGATGCCATTTTCCTAAGTCCATTCGCAAGATTTCGAGCTGTCTCTGTAAGAGATAGCAGAAAACTCATGAGATCTGTTTCATATTCTACAAGAATTTGCTGTCGCACAGAAGACATTCACGAAGATTCTGTATGCTACCTTTGGTATTACAATATAGCTACATAGTATGGCAGTGAAGCACTTAGTGTCACAATCAACATCTGTATAGCAGACTTCACCTAAACTGCTTAGCCGACACTGGAAAGGAAAAACAGCCGGTTAGAAACAGCGCAGCGTAGAGCAAGCAAATCCATAATAAGGCCACACTTCGAAACAAAATTACATTATATACTGCAAGTATGGTTAAAATTCTGTTTTGCCAAAAAGGATCATTCTTTCAATTTACTATTTTTAAACATCAAGTAAACTGTAAGACTTGAAGTTTTCACGGCGAACGTTATTAATCTAGACAGGTCATAGAGTATAAAATGGCCGCAAGCTCCACATTCATAAACCTGACACGGCTGATCACCCGCGAGGCCTTGAATAATCAAGTAAATTGTTTCTCAACACTTTGTCGACCAAAGGTATGGTTTTGCAGAATCGTCAATTTCGTTAAATGGGTCGTTGCAATTGGGACAGGAATATTTGAATATCACATTAATATGTACTTACTCCTTAAATTAATTAAACAAGTATACTTAAAATTTGTTCTAATAATCCTTCACGTGTAAATATAAACATTGGCAAAATTCCTTTTCATCCTTATTTCACATTTAAGGACGTTCTTGGATTTATTATTTTGTTTACAGTCCTTGCTATTCCATCTTTAAAGGAACCTTGTATTTTATCTCCTATTATATGGAATGACACAAGTTCTCACGTCCATGACAGGGTTTGTAGATCCTGATTGCAGATAATAATATTAGTTTTCCCAATTCATTAGTAGAGTTTTTACATTTCATGAAAAATACCATATTTTTCATATTTTGTGGCATTAAAACTCGTTTGATGTTACAGTTTAAGGAGACCTTGAAAGGGTTTGTAATTGTAACTTACCAGAACATAGATTCTCAATTGAAACTTAAAAACAAGTATTTCTATATCAGTAATCCCTAGATAACTACGAAAATATAATACATTTGGAAGTCGCGTGAGTTATGAATAAGCTCTTCTTTGTTATGATTCTGATGACTATTGCTTTAATTTTATAAAATTTTGCAAAAATAACTTTAAAACATGAAACATTTAATTCCTCCTATATTTATCTACTTTAAATTGAAGTTATATTTCACTGAAAATATACATGATTGCGACACCCCGAATACATTAAAAAATGAACGGTTTAAAAAAATGTTAGTGAATGTGAGAGCGACAGAGAGAGAATCTGAACAGAAACACGTATAGGAGCTTCAACACCAAATTTGATCTTAAATTTAGCAACTTCCAATCATACGACAAGAAAATCCCCCACCACAATTTAGGCATCATATGAAAACGCTTTTGCTATTTGTGATGTTACAAAAATTCTAGTTTGAATAAAATACCAGAATCTTAACATATTTACATGGCAAAATGTATATTTTGAATTTTCTGTGAATAACCTGCGAAGTATTTATTCATTCATAATGGCATCTGTATAATAGCTGAACTGAAAGGGATGAACAAAATTTTCACAAAAGTAAGTCTCGTTAAATAGTTTGTGTAAAATGTTTTTGTAGAGTTAACAGTTTTCTGGTTATTGGTTTCTCGTTTCGATAATTATGCTTTGCTCAAAGGGAAAGTAGTTCTTTGTCGCATTATTCTACTCATCCTCCTTATACGAGGGCGGTTTAACTAAGTAACCGTGTTTCAATATATATGGTATTTCTAAGGGAGGTTTGTCATCATGTACTGTCTTTTGTTACACGATGTCAAAATAAATTTGGTGCTGATCATAGGTTAGTTTGGATTTTACAGTTATTTCAGTAATTTATTCAACCTGTTTTTGCTAAAATGAAAAATGTGCAGTATCCTTCAGTGATTCGCTTTTTACTTTTAAATGGGAAAACTTGCGAGGAGACAAAAGTGAAATTGGATTCTGTTTAATTGGATCATTTCGCCTTCAACGATAACATATTAGTGTAACGAATTCAAAATTGTTCGTACATCCGTTTGTGACGAGGAGCGTCCTGGATGCCTTGCAGATGTGGTTACCGAGGTCATTGTAAAAGTCCACGATATGATTCTCGTTGATCGTTGAACGAAAGTTCTCGAAGTGGCAGAGGTCATAGGTGTATCGAAGGGAACGACACGGTAAGTTGGAGATGAGGAAGCTGTCGCCCTGAAGAGTGCCGGGTTTGTTCCCTTAACAAACGGGTGCGGTTTTCAATTTCGAAGTTGTATTTGAAGCGAAATTCGAAGGACTTGTTACGTCAGGCTGTCACTGTCGATGAGACCTGAATTTTCATTATTATACTCCGGAAACCAAGCAACAATTAAAACAATGGTTGCTTCCTTAGAATGTGATTCCAATAAGGCAAAGACGTTCCCATCGGCCGGAACAGTGATGGTGATTTTTTCAGATGTGAAAGTTGTTATACTCATTGACTTATTGGAGGAAGGAAAACGATCACTGGAAGTGCTACAGCGATTTATTGGCCCAATTCGACAAGAAGTTGAAGGAGATACGGCTCTATATGGCGAAGAAGAAAGTTCTGTTTTACTGCGGTAATGCCCCAGCACATTCATCCGGAGATTCCGCCACCAAACTGCATGAATTGCGTTATGAATAATTGCTGCCACACCCTGTTTTCAAACATGAATAAATGGCTCGCAAAAACAAAGTATAGATCAGATGAGGAGGTCATTATAGAAGCAGAGGCGTACTTTGCAGAGCTTGGCAATTTTTATTTTTGGAGGGGTTTAAAAATGGCAGTGTTGGGAGAAGTGTATATCCATAAAAGGGGACTATGGTGAGAAATAAAAATTTGTGTTTGAAAAAACTTTATTCCTAACACGGATAGGGGAGAGTGGTGCAGTATCTGCCGACATGAAGTACCGGCCACTACTGTGATTTTCCTTTTCGCTCCATGTGGCAGAATTTCCAGTAAGAAGTAGCAAGGTTGTGCATCCACGTGCGCTATAGTCGGATATCTTCTTCCTTGTTTCAGTTTTTTGTCTACTCTGTCTGCTTGATGGTGGTTGGTGTAGCTCTTAGCGCACGGGATATATTGTGAGGCCTATAGTAGCGATATATTTGCGATATCTGTAAACTAGTGAGCTAAACGTTTCTGAACTGAGCAGAAATAGTGACAATAAGTTCCCATGCTTCTGTATTCTACTATTGTTCTATATGTAGCAGTGCAATGTGTCACTCACAATCTATATTGTAACAGACAAAGCAGCGGCCGATACTGCAAGACACTTGCTACAAGCCTTATAATTCTAGCTTTTTTACTTTCGATAAAATAAATTACTGTAACTAAAAAATAAAAATCATTACATTATACTATCTATAGAATATGTCTTGAGGTAAGAGAATAATATAGTAAGATTCTGATTAACCATCACAGATACAGAGCAAAGTTAAAAACCTTAACCCGGCCGATACTGCACGAGCTTCCCCTACTTAGTGAATCGCCTTGTATGTACAATGAAATGTCTGAATGTGAAATGAAGCTATCTCTAATAATAATAAAGCTCGATAGAGGAACAAAGTTTCGTAACAGTAATTTATGCAACTGACCATAGACAAAACCATACAATTATCTTTACTTTAATTTTTAGTCATGAAATACTTAACTGATTTTTGAATATTCTGAAAAAGCAGAACCTGGCATTTATTTTTTCTGTTATGTTAATATTTAATTACAATTTATCATATTGCTGGTATAGCCAAAAGTAAGTAACATTCGTTGCTTAGGCTCAAAATGTCCATTATCGTGAGTTTTTTTCTTTCGTGGTGGAAAGAAAACGTAAACCCGTAGATAGGTAGTTTATTTTATGTGAGGCAATTTGTTTCATTACCCTCCTTGATATGCGTTTCGTGTTGGCAAAGCATCGATTCTGTTGTTATAACAAAAAGGGGAGTTAACTCAGTTCGCCCTCCGTTCTTCATTATTTCCGCACGGTTGACTTTCACTTGGGTTGCCAGCGTTATGAATGTTGCTTAACCTTAATGACTATTATGTAAATGTTGTGGCAAAGCTTTACACCGAGGTTTCCTAGGTAAAGGTGTTCCTCGTGTCGCGCTCCAAACTTCAGTCTTCTTCGTACACAGTAACCGCAGCTCATGTGTCCTAACTTGCATTTCAGATTCGTGAGTTCTGTAAATCTTATTTTCTCTAATAGCTGCTTATAGTAAACAGAACATTGAAATCCGCCCAAAAATTTGATACCAAGGCTTTACTCGAAATGCATGCTTGGAGAATCCCTGAATCCATAAACAAAAAGGGCCTTTCAGATATGTTGTGTTTATGTGTGAAGAATCTAATTAAAAAACGAAATATCGAAAAAATACCAAAGTATGTTTTGTATCCTCAATATAATTTAATAGACGAATTTTAATATAAAAATTTCATGTAATCTCGTATCGTAATAGAAGTACGTTAGTAACAGGGCTAGGAAGTTGGAAAATCCTTTTTGCCCTTTTAGATATATATATTTTGTAATTTTAAGGTCCTTTTTGTAGAACTTTTATTTGTCCCTTTTGCCATTTTAGATTTTGTTTGATTAAATGTCCGTTTTTTAGTAATTTTGTTCCATTACATAGTTTTTCTTGCTTTTTTTTTCAACTTTTAACTACTTTTGGCCTTTTTCTGTTTAATGGATCCTAGCTACAATTCCAATTTCTAATGTGCACTCCTATGACTGGCTACAGCAGGTGACAGGTTTGAGGACCCTTTCTACTGTATTCAAGTCATTAGCACCAGAAGAGAACCTAGTAACGCCTTTCTAAATGTGTTGTTATTTTTTACCCAGCATCGCGACAATGACCTCGACCAGAGGGAAGGAGTGGGTGAATTGGTTTCACTGCAGTTTCGCAGTTTGTGTAAGAAATCCTGGCTGCAAACATGCCAAAATCTAAGCCTAATAAAACGTCTTTACGTCCTTTCTTGCAATATTTATGTCCTTTATGGGATAGTTTTAGGCATTTTATATATCATTTTTAGCCCTAGTTACCTATTAATTTTAAAACAGTTGTTCTCAAACAGTGTTGTGTTGATTTCCATGATTCACAATACATTCGCTTCATTTTTGGATAAGATTAAGAACTGGTCATTTTTAGGACTGTAAGATATTACAGTGATAGATTTTAGTTTCCAGAATAATTTTAAGCTAATTTCCAATCCACCAAAAGAAGTCTCTGAGAGTGAGCTAACTTCAAATAACCAAACAAAATATAAATTTGAAAAATTTAATTTAAACTCATGTTGCTGGAAAAACAAGAGTACAACCGAAGGCAATCAGTTTAAATGTATTCTCCATAAATTTTATTTGAAAAATAATTCAACATAAAACTCCAGTTGGAGTAACTTTCCCTGAAATAGTATTACTGAAACTAAACTTTACTTTTCATTAGGGTCTCCCACTTAACTGATGATAATACGGATATTATCAGATACCGATTATGATTTTCATTCAAAATATTAAGATGCAACTTAACTAAAGCTGACCATTTCCAGATTATTAATAAAAGTAAGTCCCTAGCTACTTAGCTTGATGGTGTACATTAAACTTTCCGAAAAACATGTATGGCATCGGATAAAAGGCCAAAAACCATAAGGAAAATTAAGCAATAATTAAGGATTTATATAAACTATTAAAACTTATATCAAAATTATATGAAAACATGCTGTTAATTCTTTGGTCTTACTTTACTAAACAAAAAATTAAATTCGTTTAAAGGACCACAGCTGTTCAGCCGTTAGATAGGTTTTCCCAGCAAGAAATACAATTCTTCGAGATCGCTTCCTGTTGTAAGCAATGGCTGCGAATGAACAATAATTCATATAAGTATATTTTTATATTTTTCAGACACAACATGCCTCTTTCGCCAAGGAAAGCAATAAAGCATCCGGTGGTCGCTGTACCGGCACTGGTGACAGTGAAAAACAAAACGCTATCGCAAAGTGCAGGGATATTCCATTAGTCACTCCTGTTCGCTATCACACCGTGAGAAAATAAACATCGTGTTAACAAACAGCAACAGAATGCCAAATAGCTACACACCCGATAACTGTGGTTCCTTAAGCGATAATTGTAACTGCCTTCTTAACAATGAAGTAACACTATTATCCTGAATATGAAATTAAATAACTTAAGTAATAAGACTACATCACTTAAAGTAGGTACACAAATTGATTTCTAAGAATCACAGAAGTTCAGTAGACCGCACGCGTTTCATAAAATTAAGAAAACAAGAATAAAAAGGAAAATTCGCTGCAGCAATAAGGGAATACAGACATAAAACAACTTATATAGTAAACCTGTTATAAAAAGTATATTTAGATAAAGGATATTCGTGAAACATACAGGATGAAAGTACCTGAATATATAGGTTAATAAAGTAACATACAAATAAAGCACAAAGGCCCAGCAGAATATGTTTACCTGTGTTTGTTCCACTCGCTCCTCAGATGTCAGCTGTTTCGCCTATTCCCTCCAGTTTTTCCTGCCTGCCAGTAGCTCCCAACCTACAGATCAATCAGAAGACAGACCTAAGTAACACCACTGACTACCAGCATAACGGTGTTATCTCAATTGTATAGGCATGGTGTGAACCTTCACGAAAAATAAATGTAGTAACGGTTTTGGGAGAAAAAGTAATGCAAGAAACCCTATTGGCAATATTAATCACGGAATATAGGCACAATCCCAAAATAACACTGGTCTGTAAAGTATACTATGTTGAGATTTGAATAACCAGCAGTGAAGAAATCTGATTCTATATGCCTTATTGACCAAAGCCTACAACACGTTTATTATAAATAAATAATTATTTTTTTCCATAGCAATGTGCAATTATTTCTTTGTTACTAGGTATACTAACTGAAAATAGTTTATATACAGAAACTAATAAATTGAAGATGTAAAAAGAATGCATAAATGATTATTCAATCATGCCCATAGGGTCAGAAAACTATCACGGTCTTGTAACTTATTGTATTTACAGTCCGTACCCTCGCCCGCCTCGGTAGCGTAGATGGTAGCATGTCTGCCTCACGTTCAAGGGGTCCCGAGTTCGAATCTCGGTCAGGGTGAGTTACCTATTTATGGTTTCTCCCGGGGTTTTCCCTTATCCTTCAAGACGAATGTCGGGTAACTCTAATCTCAATGGACCCTGGACTCATTTGAGCATAATTTCACCCAATTCATTCACCGTCCGATATAAGGTAACGTTGGGGCAGACGTAAATAGAAAAAAAAAAAGTCCGTACCCTCGACACTGCCTTAAACATTTACGATGAGTCTGTACTGACTTAGGGCCCTCTATTTTATTTGCGATCTAAATATACTATTGCATTTCACTGAAAAAATCATATGGAGATCTCACATATTTCGATGCCGCCCAAATTCAAAAATATAGATTTTTTTGTGAAAAAAGGTTTCGTGTGTATATTTATATATAAGGGCGCTTAACTGCTTGGTTATCAGCGCATTCGTGTGTGTGAACAGCATAACTCAAAAAGAAAAGTTTATATACGAAAATACCAAACTTCAATAGAATATTGTACCCGGGCTTGAAGGCCGTGGTCTAGACGATGAAAAAAATCTGACGTTTCGCCCGTAGTTCCGTCGGGCATCTTCAGAAATTCAGTCCTGACTGTTTTTTTTTTCTTTTTTTTAAGTTACGTCCTCCAACCTTAAGTCATATCGGACGATGAAATGAAATGGGTGAAATGATGCTCATATGAATCGGGGGTCCATGGATCTTAGAGTTACCTGACATTCGTCTTTCAGGATAAGGAAAAATCCTCACGTTCAAGAGGTTGGGGTAGCTCTAAGCTCCATGGACCCTGGACATATTTGAGCATCAATTCACCCATTTCATTCATCGTCCGATATGACTTAACGTTGGAGGACGTAAAATTAAAACTACCATCCACGCTACTGAGGCGGGCATCCTGACTGTTCACAACTAGATTTAACTAGTCTAGCGAATTGAACTAGACTAGTTCGACCTAGTTGTGAACAGCCAGGACTGAGTTTATGAAGATGCCCGACGGAGCTACGGGCGAAACGTCAAATTTTTTTCATCGACTAGACCACGGCCTCCAAGCCCGGAAACAACATTCTATTGGAGTAAAGCCGTCCGTGAAAGCCTAAACATGTACTTTGTACTAAAATTTAGGCGCATTCAGAGATACGACTGGTCAAGATCTTGAACAAATTCCACTCGTTGAGAACTAGCCTTTACGTAAACCATTTCTAAATCTGTGATTTTTTTTTTTTTCAAATAAAAGGTTCTGATGATTTTGATTAAAGAATAATATATTCAAGAAATTGTAATGATTAAATGTGTATGTCGAACTTTCCAGGAATAACCGCTTTACTCTGAAGGAATTTTATGCAACTTTGTATAACTGGTAAACATTAAGGCAGACAAAAGCGCACCGTATCACACTTTAAGACACATCTTTAAATAAAAATTGCAGCTAAACAACCATTATCACTTTAACTATTTCCTGATATATCCAGTATTATTGTTTTGAATTATACAATAATCTGTCATTTTATTTTCTCTGCTACGTTCTTAATAAGTACGGAACGTATTTTATTCTGCCGAAAAAAATAATGTCGAAATTTCAAATGAATATAAATTTTGATACCCTCTGAGCTCCAGAAAAGGATTTTTTGAAAAAGATTTGCGCCGTCTCGCCGGACACGAAGATTTCGATAAAAAATTCGCGACCCCAAACTAACCTTTACAAAAGTGTTAACGATACTTCTTTATAAATTATTTTAAACAGTTTAATTACAATATCTTTTATTTATACAATTTTTATGAGAAATAAAATGGACATCTTAAATTTTCTGGTAATAATACGTGGTCCATCTTATTCTGAACTAATTTTGTACAACTGATAAACTGTATGAGATAGACAAAGTCTTAATAAAACATGTAGATTTTGTGGAAGCACACAATGTATGTCAAAGTCTTTATTTATGCTGATAATCGAGAACAATATATCAAAGCCATCACATAGCGGAGAGGTTTAGCTTAATGCATTCTTTAGGCATCTAAAATAAAATAAACGGGTAATAAATGTTATCTGCATTGACAAGGAGAGATAGAAAAAAAAGGCTGTTATTTTAGTTAATTGATGGGAATTAATCATTTCTCCACACTAGTCGTATATAGGCTAAAGATATTTGAAGGCTAGTGTGGAGAAATGATTGATTCCCATCAATTAACCAAAATAAGAGATAAATGATGAAGCCTGGGACTTAATTACTTACAAAGGTAAGTCGCCACAAACGATGTATCTCGGATGCGAGAGCCCCTATTGGCTACCGGGGAAATATTGTGACTTTGTGGGTTCGTGAAATGAAAAGTCCGATTACACCACTCAAAAAAGTTCTTTATTTCCACCGATTTACAGTTGAACACTTGCCAATTACACAGAATTACGTAATGACACAATTACGATTCACCAGTTCGTCCGTTACAGTTCCCTTTTTGCTCTCGCAATTACGTACACTCCTCCGGTACACAGTCTTCTCGTCCGTTCACTAACACTGCGCTCCTTTGCTGCTTGCCAAGCGCTGACTCCATTGACTCACTGCAGCCCTTTTTATAGGAATATTGCCGTTTTCTCGAAGTGTCTCGTTTCCGTAAATCACCGCGAAGGTTCCAGACGAAAGGGGAGGGTGGAAGAGGTGGCCAGCGACAAGTGACACTTCCCTAATCAACCCCTCAGTTAGTGACTGAGATAGATGAGTGGGTGTGGCCCGTATGCCTCTGGTCCCTACTCAGCTGTCGTTGGTCTGGCTTTCCGATAATTGGGTGGCAATATATGAGTCAACTGGAGAATTTTAATGTCAGGACGGCACGTTGGCCATGGTAGCTCAACGGTAAAGAGGGACTGGATGGAAACCGTTATTCAAATCCCGGCCATGGCATTGAATTTTTCATGTTGACTCTATCCATCAAGGCTGTTATATTAATTTGTCGAGTTCATTCAAAAGAACATTGTAAGCCACTTTTTATTCATTTAGCTATTTTAACGCTACCATCGATGTACGAGCTGAATTGTGTTTTATATGTTAAGGAAAATTTTAGTAGCTTTACACTTTATTCGAACAGCCATAAGTACATGACACATAACACTTTAAACTTATAGATAAATAAATTTAGACTCATTAAAATTTAGAATACCTTTATAGTCATTTCCATTAAATTCTATAACTTTTACCACAAAGGTTAAGAGAGCTCCCTAATTTAAGTTGGAAGTACACCATACATTGGTGACCAACCCATTGTATTCTATAAATGAGTTTTGTAATGGGGCTTAGTAACTTTTAATTTATGGCGTTGCTATGTTGTAAAGTTTACGGCAATAAAGGTTATTTAAAGTAGCGCAAGTAATATAATGTGATTGCTTGTATACCGCGTTCCTAGTAACTTAGTGGGTGGAGAAGGTATTGAATTTTAAACACAAATTTCTCTCTACGGGGATTTCATCAGAAATACATATTTTATTCGTACTAAATCAAAAAATAGCATTTTCAGAATAATATTCTTTTTTTTATTTTATTTTATCCATCGATCAGCAATTATGCTTTACAGATGTTTGTTATAAGATACATAGGAACAGGACACATAACAATGGAGGTAGCCATGAACGACTCCTCTAACTAAATGTGGAGGATAACTGTAACACAAATTGAGAACTTAAAGTCTGATGGTAGTAATTACGTGTCTGAGTCGTCTGTGCTGGAGACGTCACTCAGGAGAGGATCTTGGGGCAGTCTGCGCTTTAGGCGAGTTGGCTGGCGAGTGCGACAGCCGAGACGGTACGTAACAGCTCCAGGGACCTCCTGGAGATGGTAAAAGAATGGACGTGCCAAGCGTCGGATGTATTGGTGAACGGGTAGAAGACCAAACTCATGATGAAGCTGCTGGTTTCGGATGAACCATGGAGCGTTTGTAACTGTACGAAGCACCCTGTTTTGTAGTACCTGCAGTCGGCGGAGATTAGTCTTACTGGTGCCACCCCAGACTGGAGCTGCATAGGTAAAAATGGGACGGACTAGAGATGTGTAAAGAAGCAGGGAGGATTCATAACCAAGTGAAGTGCGCCTGTTGAGTAGAGGGTACAGTTTTGATATCCGGGCAAATGCAAGCGTAACAGACCGACAGATGTGGGCGTTCCAAGTAAGTCGAGTGTCCAGTAACACCCCAAGGTATTTCACTGGCACATTGCTTGGTAACCATGAGAGCGGTTCCCCCAGCAGCCGTAGTGATGGAGGATCCCTATAAGGTCGTAAAGAGAAGATCTTAACCTCTGTCTTGTTAGTATTGAGGGAAATGCGCCAGTGAGAGAACCAATGAGCTAATTGATCTAGGGCAATTTGCAGTTTCTGAATGGCATGAAGAATATTGGCGTGAGAATAATAGAGAGCAGTATCATCTGCATATAACGCCGTACAAATTGGAGCTATATCAGGAAGATCATAAGTGAATATATTAAAGAGGAGTGGTGCAAGTACTGAACCTTGAGGTACACCTGCTAAAATAGGCCGTCGGGTGGATGTGAAACCAGCAATACGCACCACAAAGGTTCTATTGGTGAGAAAACTTGCTATGGTTTGTATCAGATAATAAGGGAGACCAATGCGATATGTTTTAAGTAGTAGTCCACTGTGCCACACCTTGTCGAATGCCTGGGCGATATCTAGGAATGCTGCTACGGTGTATTGCCTGTTTTCGAAACCTTGAATAATAGACTGCGTGATTCTGAGCAATTGGTGAGTGGTAGCATGCTTCGGGCGAAAGCCAAACTGAAAAGACGGAATTATCTGATTATGGATCAAAAAATGAGAAATACGTTGATGAATAATCTTTTCAAAAAGCTTAGAAAGTGTAGGTAATAAGCTGATTGGTCTGTAACTTGAGGGAAGATTTTTTGGCTTGTTGGGTTTGTGGAAGACTATAATTTCCGCATGTTTCCATGTAGATGGAAAATGACCAATGCGCAGAGCAGCATTGAAGATTGATGATAAATAAGCTAGGGCTTTGTTTGTCAAATTCTTCAGCACAACGTTAGGGATAAGGTCATGACCGGGAGACTTTTTAACGGGAAGACGATGGATAAAGCGGGACAATTCACGTGGAGTAGTGAACGAAATTCTGTTGTGCGCTGTAGGACGAAGTTGGTAATCAAGGAGTTCCCTGTCCACGGAAGAGGGAATATTAGAGTCAAGACAGGTGTTAGGCGTGAATGTACGCTCGTAGTGAGTAGCTAGAGCGTCACACTTGGCAGCAGAGTCACTCAAAAGGGTCCCATCAACCTGAAGAGGTGGAATCACTGTCGGCTCTCGGAGAATCCTCTTAGTGATGTTCCATAAGGTATGATCTCCGGGACGGATAGTGGCTAATTGTCGCTGGTACTCCTGAAATCGGTGTTGCTCTAGTGCGGTCCGTACTTGTCGAATGAGACTATTTAATCTTTGGCGCAGCCAGGGTAGACGCTGACGTTGCCACAATCGACGGATGCGATGTTTCTCTTGGATGAGTTGAGTAATATGGATAGGCAAGGAGGGGAAATGGCGAGGTTGAGGACTGCGGATAGTAGAGGATCGTACACTGGAAGAGAGCGCAGAGGTAAAATGGTGAACGGCAGTGTCTATGGCATCCGCAGTACCCAGTTGATAAGATGTGTGGAGTGCAGCATCCAGGTGTGTACGAAAGATGTCCCAGTTGACAAAACCATCGATGAGTCGCGGGATTTGTGGCAAAATATTAGGAGTGAGGTTAAATGTGACCAACACTGGACAGTGATCGGAATCGAGCGCTGGCAGTGCAGAAATCGATGCAGGTAATCGTATATTGCGATGTACCCCAATGTCCAAAATGTCAGGAGCTACCTGTGGGTTGCCAGAATAGTAAGTCGGTTCTGTGGGAGCCAGTATGTGAAGACCAGTGGCATTAATAGTGTCAAACAGACGCCGTCCATTCGGGTTTGTGACTCTACAGCCCCAAGAAGTGTGCTTCGAGTTCAAATCCCCTAGCAAGAGAGTGCAGCTTTCTGCTGGGAAAAGGAAAGAGAAATAGTGAGTATTAAGCTTACTATTTGGGGGCTTGTAAGCACTCATTAGAACGAGATCGTTGCTATCGCGAAGAGAGAGTTTAACGCCCACTACCTCAAAACCGGGAATCACAGGTAGGAATATTTCATGATGAGTCAGAGAACGTTTAACTAGCACAGCTACTCCCCCAGAGGCGGTAGGTGCATTCCGATCAAATCTATAAATCTTGTAGCCTGGAACAGAGAAACGTTCATTCGGGAGAAGATGAGTCTCGGTGATACAGGCAGCATCTATACTGTGCAAGCTGAGAAAGGCAGCGAAGGAGGCACGTTTAGTGCGTATGCCATTAGCGTTCCAGTTCAGGAGAGTGAGTGATGAAAGAGATGGCCTATTTCACGCCACCATTTCGGAAAGTAGTTAGAAGAGCGTTTTGGAAACATTGTGTAAATTGCGGTAAGAGAGGAGGGAGGAACGTGGATAAAGAACTTAGAAGTTGAGTGAACAGGCTAATTAGCAGAGCCGAGAGAGATGAAGAGTCAGAGGGATCTTGTTGTGCAGTAGTACGCCTCGTCGAGGAAGCAGAAGTTACACTGGCATAAGTTGCTGGTGAAGAAGTTGGAGGTACTGGTGATGCAGCTGGAGGTTGTAATGGTTGCTGTGCAGGATTGTCTGATTGTTGTAGGGGACGAGAGCGATGAGAATTCCCAGGCTGTTGCCTTGTGTTGCTATTTTGTGTTCTGAATTTCAGTTCTAAATAATGCCGACAACCTCGGTAGTTAGCTGGATGGTTTTCATGACAATGAACACACTGAGCTGGAGTGTCTCTCGGTTTAGTGCACTGTGAGAAGTGATGATTCTCTAGACAGCGAACACACCTCGGGGTCAGCTGACAATAGTTCTTTGTGTGACCGTAATTCTGACAGCGGGTGCATTGCGGTATGTCAGTGTTACGACGGCGATGTTCCACCTTAACAACACTGTAGAACAGGCGAGTTAGGTTGAGTATAGCTTTACCATCATCGCTATTTAACAATTCCACCGCACAGAGAGGAATGGGTTGTTTCGACCGATTCATAAGTCGAGTGACCTTCCGCACTGGGTAGTTCTGTAAGCACAGTTCGTCATAGATTTCCTTATCAGAGAGCGAAGGAGGGATGTCTCGGATAATTACCGAGAAAAGCTTATCTGTCGCATTTCTGTAAGTGTAGTATTCCTGTTGTATGGAGCTGAAGTATGTAGTAAGTTTACGGAAATCGTCAGAAGTAGAGGGATGAACCTTAAGGATAGACCCGCGAAGCTCTGTGTGAAATTCAGAGGTAACATTATTTTTTAGATCTTGTAATAGAAGTTGATAGTTACCAATGTTGCGCAAGCAAATTGGTGGAACTTTTTCCTTAGGTGTCTCGGAGTTGCATGTCTCGTCCATGGCTGTGTTGTTTTCTAGTAGTGCGAAGCGGTTGTGCGTGGAAACAGAGTAAGCATAGCGCGAGGCACTTGTTTGTTCTGATGGGGGAGCTGTACAGCGACGCTTACTCGGGCCAGCTGTGGCAGCAGCAGCGTATGCAGCAGCGCGACTAGAGCTGGTTGCAGGTGGACAGTTAGATGGGGCAGTCTCATGCATGTTAACATCGCTGGTTTTAGCGGTAACTGTAGCAGCAGTTGACGTGGTAAGATGTAGTTGTGACGGGCGTAAGGGTGATTGACGCACTGGTGAATTAGGATTAAAAGTATTGGTGCGAGAAACCTGGGTTGGCTGCGTAGACACTGGTTGAGCTTGCTGTAGAGGCACTGGTAACTGTGGGAATTCACTAGTGGTATTATAAACCATATCGATAGCTGAGCGTACTAGATGGCCGGTAGTTTCCGGCGTGAGAGACATAATAGGTGAGGAAAGAAAAGAAAAAAATAGAGAAAGAGAAAGAAACACACCTGTACCCAAAGGGCACTAGTACACGTCAGTAAAAGAACACTGTTTGCACTGATTGTGAAAATACAATTCACTAGAAGATATCGTATTCCACAGTTAAACACAGTTACACTGTAAACACTCACGGAAGCAGCGCGCACAAAACACGTCTGTCTGCCGCGACTGTCGGTACACAACTCTGCTAAGGAGATATGAGTGGGTTAACTTTGTATGACCAATACAGACGGTGTACTATTTACAAAATGGCGAGTTTGAGGTTAGCAAAGGATTTTTAATAATGTCTTATTAATCCACTTATTATACCCACCTAATTTTTAGCATACGAGAAAGTACATTTAGTAGACACAATCTACTTATCTTTTATATATTGAGAACGTCTTTTCACTTCAGAATATTGATAAACATTGGAGAACGCTGACAAATTAAAAACGTTTTCGAAAAATATTCTACGCTTGTGTGTGTATTGTATGCCTCTCTGAATGACATTACTCGAAAAAGGGAATGTTTGACAGATTTTAAACTTGCTGCAACAATTTCCAAGAATGTAATAGGAAGATTTTCAAGAAAATCCCGCGCACCAATGTATCCTTTACGTGAGTTTACAAAGAAGATGTGATATGTTTAGCTAGTTGTAATAGTAGTATACATAGTCTCACAAAAACTCGAGAACGGCTGAACCGATTTGCCTAATTTTGGTTTCGAAATATTTCTTTTAGTCCAAGGAAGATTTAAAGGTGACAAAGAAAACTTGAAGCGATAATGGACCAGGTTATTAACTAAATATAAAAGTACACACGTAATGTTTACGGAACACATACACCTTATTTTTAGACAAAATCATTACAAAGTAGAGGCATATACCACTCCTTACAAAAGTCTTAAAAACTATTTCACTTACCATATTTTAAAAAATAACGTTTATCGTTTGTTGTCAAGAATGAACTCTTTTTTGTGTAGCATGATATACCTTCCAAAGAGTAGGCACAAAATTAATTTCTGAACGCACTATAATACTATAAATATTTGACTACAGACAATTGTTGTCCAATATTAGTAAATGCTTGGGTACCTTCTTTATAATTTGTGTTTGTGAATTTGTGAATGTGAGTTGAATTGGCACCACATTAATTGAATTCCTTTTTGACTTTGTGGAATTCGCGGAAATGTTTTACTGTGCCAAGGAGAAGACGATCTGACTTTGGTCGTAGAATTCAGTCAAATGTGGAATCCGCTACGTAACTTGTTGACCGCACTGATGAGCACCGAGACGCAGGTAATGCTAATAGTCGTGTTGGTATGTCAGAATTGCGTTCTCGAGTGTCTGTATCTTCCGGGGGAGTTATTTTCGTACAAATCGTTGACAGAGTTATAAACCAGGATGATGTAGTCAGCTATCCCTCAGAGTTTTTAAATTGCCTGGACTCCTACCTCACAATTTAAAATTAAAAGTAGGATCAGCTGTGAACATGCCGGGTAATATTAACCAAGCACGACTGTACAATGGAACGAGGCTAACTGAAAACGCTAATGAATAACGTAATCGAGGAAACAGTCGCCAAGGGAAAGTACAAAGGAGAGGATATCTTGATCCCGCGTACTCCAATGACTCCAACGGAGTTACCTTTTTTATTTTCAGCGTCTTAAATTTCCCGTGCGTTCGACCATAAATAAATTGCAAGAGCAGTCGTTGGAAGTTTTCGGAATCAACTTAGACTTTAAATGTTTCTCTCATGGACAATTATACGCCGCGTGCTTGGGCGTC